>PVKM010006530.1:0-28874 GCA_004027735.1 Carollia perspicillata | reverse complement strand
GGAGCCAGGTTCCTTTAGTTCTTTATGTTATTTGTCCTTGCCAACTCTTTGGTAAACATTCAGTGATAGGGTCAGCAATAGGTGATAACGGAGACTCTACCCACTGAAAAGCCTAAAACACTAAGTCTTAATGAGGCAATTCTAGTGCTGATAGAGAATGAGTCTACCAAGAGGAAGGAAAAGGGAGAGGAGCCTGAGGTTGGGGAAGGTGGTAACACTGTTGCTATAGGTTCCACCTTGACTTTCCTTTTGTTATTTTTGCTGTCTCCCTCCAACTTGCCAACGTATATGACGTGAGTACACCATTTTAGCACATTGAACATGGTGGCTGTGCTTCCATTCCACACTTTCACAGTGATCTAGCAAACTAAGTGGGCGATGAGGAAGCAAGGGCTCCGTTATACAGAAATGAGAATGCTTAGAATATGAGGGCTGTCCAGAAGGTATCCGGCCATGTAATATGAAAATAGAGACATTTATTGAAAAAAAGTACAAGATACAAGAAATGTTGTACATAGGACAATGATGCCTCAGTCCTCTTCAAAGTAGGCACCTTGGGACCTACTCAGAGGTAGGTCCCATAGATAGGTAGATGCTCATAGACAGGAAGACTCAATATTGTCCACATGTCAGTCCTCAAGTTGACTGATAGCTTTAATGAAAACCTAAACTCCCAGTAAGTTAGTCTGTGGGTATCATAAGAAGATTTAAAGTTTATACGAGAGGCAAAAGACCCAGAATTGCCAACACAGCATTGAAGGAAAAGAAGAAAGTTGAAAAATTAACACTGTCCAACTTCAAGACTTACAGCAAGGCTATAATAATTAATGCAGTGTGGTATGGGCCAAAGAAAGACAAACAGGTCAGTGGAACACAATAGAGAACCCAGAAACAACTCACCTACATGCAGGACTGATCTTTGACTAGGGAGCAAAGGCAACACACTGGAGCAAGGAAAGTCTCTTGACTAATGGTGCTGGAACAATAGGATACCCGCATGCAAAAAATAAACCCCAAAAGAATTTGAATGCAGACCTTACACCTCTTCACAAAAATAAACTCAAACTGGATCATCAGCTTAAATGTAAAACACAAAAATAAAAACACCTAGAAGATAATAGGGAAAATCTACATGATCTTAGATGTCACAAAGACTATTTAAATTAAAAAGGCACAATTCATGAAAAAAATAGTAAACTGGACTTCCTTAAAATTAAAAACTTATGCTATTCACATGTGAATGACAATATCAAAATTAGAAGACAAGCCACAGACTGGGAGAAAATACTTACAAAAGATACTTCCAAGTGGTTTCTCTAGTGTAGTACTTATCACATTTGCCTCACAAAAGATACTTTTGATAATGGACTGCTATTCAAAATATATAAGGAACTCATAAAACGCAAAGTTGAATAAGAAGACATTCTGATTTTTAAAAATGGGCCTTAATGGACACCTCACCAAAGAAGATATACAGATGACACAAAGAGCATATGAAAAGAAGCTCCACACCACTTCTGTCCTCAGTGGAATGCAAACTAAAATCATGATGAGACACTGTACTGCACCTGTTAGACTCACTGACATCCAGAACACTGATGACGGGCTCTGGGGGCCAGGGTACAGAGAAGCAGAAATTTTTGCACACTGCCAGGGGGGATGCAAAATGGTACAGCCACTGTGGAAGAGTTAGATGGTTTCTAATAAAACTAAACATACTCCTACCACATGACCCAACAATCATGTTGCTTTGCATTTACCCAAAGGATTTGAATACTTGTATCCACAAAAATCAGGCACACAGATATTTATAGCAGCTTTATTCATAATTGATAAAACTTGAAAGCAACCAAGATATCTTTCAGTAAGTGAATGGATAAATAGACTATGATACATCCAGATAATGAAACATTATTCAGTACTAAAAAGAATTGAGCTATCAAGCCCTGGAAATACATAGAGGAAACTTAAATGCATATTACTAAGTGAAAGAAGCAATACAAAAAGGCTACATACTATATGATTCCACCATGTGGCATTGTGGAAAGGCAAAACTGTGGAGACGGTGAAAGGATCAGTGGTAGCCAGGGGTTAAGGAGGTGGGAAGGGTGCATTGGCAAATCATGGAGAATTTCTAGGTTAGTGAAAATACTCTATGTGATACTATAGTGATGGATACATGTCATAATACATTTGTACATATCCATAGAATATACAACACCAAGAGTGAACCCTAAAGTCAACTGTGGACTCCAGGTGACAAACATGTGTCAAGGTAGATTCATCAATTGTTACAAATGCACCGCTCCAGTGGGGAGTGCTGAGGGCAGGTGAGGCTGTGGGTATGTGGGACAAGGGAGTATATGGCAGATCGCTGTACCTTCTACTCCATTTTTCTGTGGATCTAAAAATGCTCTAAAAATAAAGTGAATTTAAAAAAGTCATATAGTAAACTAAAAAAGGAAAATAGGTATTTCCATAAATTTAGGATTTTGATTATAGGGTTTTTACTGATGAGATGTACTGTGACTTGAATGTGTTATTAGGCACTAATGAAGCATAAAGAAATCCTCTACTAGGCATTTTCTTTTTAATTCTTAGGTCGGATGTTGCCATTTTGTATAATGATCGATCTGTCCTTGAAAATCACCATGTGAGTGCAGCTTACCGACTTATGCAAGAAGAAGAAATGAATGTCTTGATAAATTTATCCAAAGATGACTGGAGGTGAGTTTAAAGGGAAACCTAGAGGAAATTTAATTTCAGGAAAAAGTTAAATTACATGACAAGGTGAAGAAAACAGATGAAAGTTAATCCCTTACACATACTGTTGTGAATGGAAGTCAGGCACTTCCATGGGATACCAGGGAAAGCATTCCAGGGACCCGCATGGGAGGTGGGGTCTTGTGGTGAGGTTGATTCAGGTGGAAATAGAAGGTGCTCTCTGCATTTCCGATGTCCCATCACCGTCTATCCCACCATGGAAAAAGTCCAACCTTGTCTTCAGCAAGGCCAAAACAAAGGCCAGCTCCAGAGTTCCTGTTTTATATTAAGTCTTAGTTGTTAGGAGCCCGTGTGTCTGCTGCTGGCCCACATGATTGTGTGTGTGTTCCTGGGTGCGAGAGAGAACACAGGAATGAACGGGTAAGTGCAGGTCACTGAGTGAGAGAGAGAGAGTGAGAGCTTCTTTATTCCCCTGGGGTTATAACCAGCAGGTTTTTCTAAATAACCAATCAACATCCCAAGCTTTTGCTGCCTTGTAATGGTCTACCCTCCAGACTGACAGGTCTCTGTGGTCAAGCACCTCCCCCAGAAGCCCCTGCCAATTAGGTACCAGAAGGGGGAAGGAAGGAGTGTCAACTCCCTTTGTGGAGAAATGCTGTGATCCCCTGGGGTGTGAAGCTATAGCTTCCTGACTCAGCAAACAGGCTCATGCTCCTCAGTTTATTAAGCACAATGTCTGATTCCCTTTGCTCTCTTCATTAATATCTACACAACTATATGGTAGCAGTACTACAAACTTAATTCCCCTTGACTGGGTGACTCTGAAGAGATAAGCACCTAGAAGACTTTGTTCAGGAGCCAAGCTCTGTTAGATGGAGTTGAATTATTTCCAGACCCATTCAACATCTACAGACATCAGAGCCAATCCATAAGATGGCACACCATGAAACAAATACTTTAAGATACATAATTTTATACAATCTGGAGTGTAACTCTGCTTAACTCTATCTACATGGGGTCTTAAGTAAATTCAAAATATTAACATCGTGATAACTCCTTCATATATTACTTTTCTCTATGTGGAGGTTAGCTTTTTTAAAAAACAAAGAATTCACTATATGAAGAAAAATATTACAAATATACTAAAATAGCCCAGATACAGAAGTGAATTTTACATGTTTCTCCAAAGCATCTGTTTTCTTTAAAAACATTGCATGGAATGGAGATACTTGCTGCCAGGTAGGGGAAAATAGCAAGATGCACCTTGAACTCAGCAGAACTTTATCTCCTTCCTTCCTAACTGCTTGGTTATCATCATCCCCTTCATTTGACTGCAGGGTTGCCAGACTTAGCAGATAAAAATAAAGGACATCCAGTTAAATATGAATTCAGATAAACAGAGAAATTTTTGAGTGCTAGTAGATCCCTAATAGTCTATGGGAACTATATATACACGGGAGGAAGGGAGGAAGGAAGGAAGGAAGGTGGGAAGGAAGGAAGGAAGGAAGGAAGGAAGGAAGGAAGGAAGGAAATCCTTTCTTGTTAAAAGTCAGCGAATGGGTAGAAAAGCTTCCCATTCAAATGCAAAATACCTAAGAGTTTATTTTTAATCTTTAAATCAAGGCACAAAGAAATGTCCAAAGGAAAAAAAAATTACCTGTGATCAAGAATTGCCTTTAAATAAATAAATTGATTGATTATTAATGAAAAGTTAATTTATGGTTTAAAAGAGCCCTACTTTCCCATGCTTACTTTTTCCAAATATTGTTGGTCCTGGATTTTCAAGGCTACTTGTGCAACTTGGAAGCAGCAGTAAGATGGAGCGTGGGGGGAGGGGTGGGGGAGGTGGGCAGGGAGGAGGCATCTTGTGTTGGGAACCCAGTTCAGGCTATTTTATTCTGCAGAAAACAATGGCCCCGGAGGGTTTCCAGCCTAGGAAGGCCAGGGTCTAATTGTAAAAAGATTTATAAGTGACCACTGCTGGGCTAGCTGGACAGTAGAAGTGCAGAGGTAGAAGCAGTGAGACAAGTTTGGAGGTATTTCTTAAGGTCTGAAAGACTGACTTGACTTTTTACATATAGAGCATTTATTGCTTCAACAGTGATTTTCACTTCACAGAGTTAACATTTATATTATTTTTATTATTATTCCTTTGAATTAAACCTTTTCCTTCTCAAAGTTGATTCTGTTCCTATTACACAATATTCTTTAACATCTTTAATATTTTATTCTAATAATTTATTCCTGTATTTTTTGTAAATTTCCATACAGTAACTTCTCAGTCATCCTAATTAAATATTTTTATATAATTGTTTTTTTACAATTACTATATATTATAATATTGTAGAATTTAACAGATCCAAGAGTTTCTGAAAAGCTATAATTTTCCTAGTATAAGCCTAATATTTTTACCAAGAATTAAAACATGGATAGGGTTTTAAGGACCTGCATGTTTTGTGTTTGCATATCTGTTTATTTCTTAAGTGCCTTTAGTAACCACAACTGCAACAATATTAAAATTTTGGCAACAATAACTCATAAATAAAGTAACATTTCCCTTGTGTACTATTTTGTCTAGTTTATTGACATATTTGAGTAGATTACTGGTAATACCTAGCATTTATGGATTAGTTATCTACAAAGCACAGTGTTTTCATCAGATTTACAGACTTTATGAAACTTCAGTCTCATCTTTCCTTAGTTAATGTAAATATATTGGGTCAGTTGCTCTTGTAGTATGGGTCTCTTCAGAATTTCAGAGGAAAAAATGTAATTTAGAATAACTTTATTATCTTTAATAATTTCCCTTCACTTAATGTTTAGCCAAAGGTATTCTAAACTAGCATGGCTCCCATCTGAAACTACAACTGAATTGAACACCCATAATTTTCAGCAAGAACCTCCTACATGAAATCATTTTTAAAAACAAGGAGTCTGCTCATACCATCTTCGGGTAACTTACTCTACAGGTCACACCACACAATTAAAATATGGTCTCCTGTGTGAGTGACTACAGGGTAGGGCAAAAGTATGTTTATGAGTACAGTTGCTTGTGTGTAAAATATCACAATAAGTCATAAATAATGATACAGGAGTAAGTCCTGTGTTTCACATACTCACAGCTGTAAGCCTGTTTTTGCCACCCCCTGTGTTTTAACTCTCTGTACTGAGCAAGCCGTGGCTTGTGGAGGATGTGAGCTAGCTGAGGCAGCTTACTTTGTACTCAGTGTGAGAATGAGGTACTCAGGTACGGGTTTGTGAGATGGCCCCCATATTTACAGTGTCTCGGCTAATATTTCAGTAGTACCGATAGCTCTGCTTATGACATGTAGGGTCAGGGTCTTGAAAGCTGAGGCTGAAAAACCCCACTTGCATTAGCGCCTTAGTTTCCTGGGGTTCCACAGTGGAACACTGGCCCAGGGCAGTGCTCCCAGCATCAGCCTTGGGAGTGGGACTCTGGGTGTGGATCCTGTCTCTGCTCTGTACTACCTGTGTGACTGAGCAAAGGACGTGATCTTCTGTGGTAGCAGATAAAACCCTCTCACAGTGCTGTTACAGAGATTAAATGTCTTTACAAAGATTAAAAAGTGCCCAGAACACTGGTGGACTGAATAAATGCTGTATAAATGCCACGGGAGGAGGACTGGGACTTGGGCAGTCTGGGACAGAGGCAGGTCTCCCCCGGCATGGTCAGGAAATAGGGCTGTTCTGTGGTGTTGCAGGAAAGGAATTTCAGAGACACTGTGTAGGAGGATTTTAAAAGATTGTGGCAAGTTTTATGAGAGTGAAAAGAGATAGTATGCTGTTGGAGAGGCAGAGAGTGGGCAGGCTATAATCGTGATTGCTTTGAGGTCCTCGCTGTCTCCATGTATTTTCTTGGGTTCAGAAAAGTGCAGGCTTTCTTTCAAAGTGTTCAACCTCTTTCTTGGCTTTTCCCAGCCTGTGCTGGTGCCTTCCCCTACCCAGGCCCTTTCCTGGATCTTCTGGGGTTTTGTTCCCTTCTCCTATCTGATCTTTCCCCAAATTTCCCCAGGCTACACTGCTCTCTGTTATGGTTACCATTTTGGCTCCTGCTGCATGCACATGCCTCCTGGTTCTGCTCTGTCATTCAGTTCCTACGGCTCACGTGCTTAGTGAAAGGAATTTCCTTTCCCATTTTTCTCCCTGCCCCAGTTAATCCAGCGGAATGGTGCCAGTTGCTCCCTAATGTGACTGAGAAACATCTTTCTCACCTACTCCGATGCCCAGGTTGACTGTGAAATTGTTCTTTCCTAGTTAATGTGGCTTAATGTGGTGTCTGGCTCCCTTTGCTTTCATTAATAACTAACTGCCTACTGTAACATTAAATATTAGGGATTTTGTTAGCAGCGCCTACTGTGTGTGTAATAGTTTTTCTTTAAAACTGGTCAGGATCCTTTCAGACTGAAGCGTGGTGTTTAGGATTTATGGATGGGGGACGATCGATCGCAGGTGTGGGAGGAGAAAGCATCCAGTTCTTTTCGGGAAGATGTCCAACAGCCTCGTTCACAGATTGCTCTCCAGGCAACTTCCTACATCCTTAATGTTAAAAAGGAAAATGATGTAAACTTTTAAAAGTGCCTTTATATTTAAAAAGTAGCTTCTTTTGTGTTCATACCTATTGAGAAAAGTAAAATGTAATCAGCGGTGTTTCAGGAAGGGCTCCTCTTGAGAACATTAAAGGGCTCAATGAACCTTTTTTCTTTTGATGACTCCGCAGGGATCTTCGGAACCTAGTGGTTGAAATGGTTTTGTCTACAGACATGTCTGGTCACTTCCAGCAAATTAAAAATATACGAAACAATTTGCAGCAGCCTGAAGGGTAGGTTATTTTCTTTTGTGACGTTAGAGTTCCATGGGTTTGGACTCAGAGAGAACTGTAATCGCTTACTTTGTTCTGGTAATTTGTGTATTTCCCTGGTTTTACAGGATTGACCGGGCCAAAACCATGTCCCTGATTCTTCACGCAGCAGACATCAGCCACCCAGCCAAATGCTGGCAGCTGCACCACCGGTGGACCATGGCCTTGATGGAGGAGTTTTTCCGACAGGTGTATCTTTCACACTCTGCAAATGTTTGGAAGTAGTGGCTGTGCATGTTGACGTATATGTCTGTGCAGAATGGCCATAATGTATTCTTGGACTTTAGGCAAAATTTATTAATCCTTCAGATAAATGTATTTTAAAACCCTACATGGTACAATACGTATGTTAAAAAGAGTCCAGATATTGAATCTCAGATATTGAAAGGAAGGAAGGGAATCAGAGTTGTTTTCTGCTCTTAGGAGGTAAACGTTAGAGTAGAAACACATGAAGCTCTATGTATTAAAAAATGGTAAAGTGGCCAAAAGCAAAATTTAAAACTTCTGCTCTTATAAAAATACTATTAAGAAAAGCAAGTCATAGAGCTAGAGAACAGTATTTGTACTGCAAATAGCTCTCCAAGTGTTTGCTCCCTGAATATATAAAGGACATCTGTAAATCAATAATAAAAAGAAAATCAGCCCAATTTGATCAGATACATCACAAAATACACACGTGAGTAGTAATTATATTCAAGTATACTCATTATCATTACTTATCAAAGAGTTGTAAATTAAAACCACAATGAGATACAGTGCCTCCTCACTAGAATGGTTAGAACTAAAAGGACTGAAAATAGAAGTATTACTTGGAACAACTGCAAGGGTCAGGCATTGCTGATGGGATCACTCATTCAGCCCATCTGGAAAACTGCTGGTTAGCATCTATGGAGGTTGAGCTCAACATCCCCTATGACCAAGCACGTTCATCCATAGGTGTGTAACCCAGATAACTTAGTGCTTACGCCCACCAAGTGTCTTGTTTAGAGTAGTTGTAACAGTATTAGTTATGATAACCCACATTAGAAATGGTCCAAATGCACATCAAAGATAGGAATGGACAAATAAATCATGGTATAGTCATACCATGGAATATCATACAGTAAAAACTGGACTAAATATAAACAATAATAAATCACAAAAAATACATACTGTATGATTCAATTTGCATAAAGTTAAAAAACTGGCAAAATTAACCTATGCTGATTGAAGTCTGAACAATGGGTGCCCGTGTGGATTGGGATTCCCTGGAAGACATTAAGAGAACTCTCTGTGTGGAGGGTAGAATGAAAATTTTTTATACCTTAACTGAAAGTTATTTACACAAGTGTGTTCATAATTAATATAGGTAAGATTTGAACATAAATTGTTCCTTGACTTAGAAAATAATATGTAAGAATAAAAGCGCTTCATTAATGCCTTAAAGAATTCTAAAAAAAAATCACTGTGTTAAAAAAATATCTCTACTAAATCCCAGAGACTCTTGACAATTATGGATGGATCTCCAAATAATAGTATAACTTGTATTATTCCTGTCTTTTATTGATTTCAAACCAGACAAAGAATAATTGACAGAATCATGATAGTAATGAATTCAATGGAATTGAGTGCAGATGTTTTTGAACTTCATCTTATGCTTGAATTTTCTAGAAAGCTGACAGATACCAATATGAAGCTTCCCGCATGCAGTGATTTTTGACATCTGAATTTCAGGGTAGAAAGAAATTGCAGCCTTCCATAAGGCTGCTTAGCTCCTTTGTCACTCTCAGGGCTTAGTAAACAGTGACTCAGCTATCTGAATATTAATGTTTAAAATATATCCAACACAAAAGGTCAAGTCTTAGAACAGGTATAACATCATGCTTGGTTTTGTGATCTACATTTTTTAGATTGTGCTAATTAGAGGAAGGAGGTATCAGGTTTTTGTTTTGTTTTGTTTTGTTTTGACAGGACTCTTGGTGAGCAATGATAGATATTTGTATAACCCCAAAGTGTTCAGAAATGACAGTTTTTGCTTCTATGTCTTTAATGTATGTGACAATATACCTATCGCCCTAAAGAGAGGAAAGTGTATATGTTACTATGGGCTGTTAGGAAATCAAACTATCTCTGCTAGCATTGCCTCTTTTATTCAACTACAAAAATCCTCTCAGATCACAATAAATTGATTTAAGATTTTAGTTTTCAATGCTAGAATCTCATAGCTCTTTGTCTCTGGATTTTTAAAAGTAAATGACATTCAAATCCCCGTCAGAAGTGTATATAGCAAAACAGGAGAATGTGGAGTTAAAGGTCAAAATGAATGAGTTTCTACTGCCAACAAACCTGTTTTACAAGCAAAACAAGTTTATGAGACTTTCGCTAAGATATGCCCTTGACTCCCACAGGTAAAACGCTTTCGTGCATTCAGTTAACTAGTGAGTCTCTCAGTACCCTTGAATGTTCTTAGCCACACCACCTATTTCAGCCCTTTGGAGGTGGATAAGGCAATGCACCTGAAGCTCCCTGGTGTGTGCTTTGCTCTGAGTGTATTTGACATAAGCTATCTAACTGGATCTGTGTATCTATGCAGAGGTCCTAGACATACAGCACTGCAATAGTTCTTCCATGTCTTTCCTTATTCTTGCTCACCCTCAGATCACCACTTTGTGAAAGAAACTCTCACTTTGTAGAATCCGCAGTGCTGAGAGATCCCTTCTCACTATGTAGCCCAGTGACTGGGGGTTTTATCTCAGACTGTCAAAATAGCACTTTTACAAAGCAATTTGAATATATATTCCTTCATGTCTTTGGAATGTGCTAAAACTCGAAATACTGTGTCGTGTGATCCACTGTCTGTGCTAGAGAATTTGAGGCAAATCAGACAAGGCTGCCCGGAACTCATCACTGCCCTCGGCTGCAGTGTAAATGTAAACATTTTGTGTTTCTTATTAAAGAAAGTATTTTATGTGTATTGAACAAGCATAAGGAGCCTGACAATTCCAAAGTAAGAGATAATTGGACTTAGCTTCAGAAAACCGAGTCTAAGCCCTGGCTTCCCCTCTTCTTTCAGCAGAGGGGATATGAGTCTTCGTCTGCTTGCCTGTAAGATGGCATTAATTCCGCTTTGCCTCCTCCCAGAATGGCTGTGAGGAACAAAATGACAGAATAATGTGAGAGGTCTTACAGACGTAATACAAATATGAGGAATTGGCATTGTTTGTTATTTCTCCCAATCTACTGTAAGCTTTTGTCTTCCAGGCAAAGTATTACAGAGCCATTGATATTTGTTATTTTACAAAATATCATTTAAGTGAGTAAAGTATTTAAGTAAGTATTAAGTAGGTTAAGTAAGTACTTAGATAAGTAAATACTTACTTAAAGCCACATTTTGAAAGTCTGGCTGTAATTTAAAAAACACATTCCCAACACAACCATGGTTAAAAATTAACCAATTAAGAGAAGTATTTTTTTTCTTTGCTCTGTAGAGTATAACACTAGACTTGAAATTTATTCAGTAGGTTTTAAACAAAATTAGAGATTGGATTTTAATTCAAAAATAGAAAAACTAGTAAGAGAAAGAAGTGATTTTTAAAATCAAGAGCAACAACAAAATTTATGTGTGTATGTGTGTGCATAACACACACTTGTATATCTATGTGTATAAGTGTACTCATAGGTATGAATTATTTTTTCAGAAACATCCAGAGAAATTTGGGAAGTGTTGACTTCTAAATCAATTTCTTATCAATTTGTCTACCAAGTTTATTTTATCTAACAAAAGAGCTTAAATAGATATGAACAATTTTTTCTTTATTTTATTTTTTAAATTTTCTTTTCTTTAATCGTTCTATTACAGTAGTCCCAATTTAGAAGACAGGCCAGTGTATACCAAATTATCTGCATCACCCTTTAAAAACTCATCAATGTTACCCACTGGTGTAACTACTTCAGGTAGACTTTCTAAAGCCACAGCAAACTGTACAAGAAGAGTTCAGAATTGTATCCGACTTTGCAGTCTTGAGAAACTCTTACTTTTGACTCTTGAGTAAGCAGCTGATGGTAAAGAAGACAAAGCAGGCCCTTGTCTCCAAGGCATGTTTCACAGCACGCCTGTGCCATCATCAACACAGTTAGTGCCCTCTCTGAGCGTCCACGCAGGTCAACACCGTTGCTCCTGCCCTCTGACCGGAATGGGAGCCTCTGGAAAATGCTCCCTTCATTTCAGCTTTGGCTGATCTTACTGAGAGATCAGAGATGTACGTGCCAGCCAGGAAAACAACCATCAGTAAAGGATGACAGGTTTTTACTTCTTAGTCTCTTCCTGAACAGACATAGGAGGTTGGCAAGATAACAAGAAGTTAACACAATTAAAGTTAAAAAAGTCACTGCCATTAAAATTTGTTCATACTTCATAGTAAATGAACCCAATAACTAAGTGAAGTTTTTCCTTTTTCATATAGTTGCTTTGTGAAACATGAAAAAATAATAAATACACAGATAAAACTTACATTTAGCAATAGGCATTACCTTTTCAGCCAAGGAGAAACAGAAAAGCTGGAAATGCAAGTTATTGAGAAGGGAAGGCCAAAATGATTGTTTTATCCTAGATTGTAGGCAGTCAGCCCCCTTGGTTTTCTTCAACATTGCTAGAAATAGTATAAAGTGTGTTATTTGAAAATAAACTGTATTTCCCATAGTTGTAAAAATGTAGTGTAGTTAGTATAGACTCAGCTAAGGATCTAGCAGCACAGATTTAGAGATACAACCAAAACATTTTCATAAATGTAAAGAACTGAAGCTGTGAGCCAGGATAATAACTTAAAATTTAAGAATCAAAGCTTATAGTTTTAAGAAGAGTAAATATGTAAATGCCAATTATACAAGGCATATTAGTGCTTTGTAAACTATAACACTCACAAAAATATAATTAAATCCTATAAATTCTGCTGAAAATGAATGTTAGCTATAATAATCATTAAACATTTAAACAGTTTTGGTGACTTTCTTAGAATTTAGAAGGGCCTTTTCCAGGAGGAACGCAGAAAGGTAATTAGGTAAACTATATTCCTTAAATAAGTTGTTCAATGAAGATGGAACTATTGCATCTGCCCCTCCTTTTAAATCTCAGCTCAATTCCCCTAGAGATATGTAGAAAGTTGTATTTGAGGGCAGGTACAAGTTTGACCTTACGTGGCCCCCAAGCCTGCGGCCAAAGGCCTAACACGTTTGTTGTTGGTGTCACTTCTGGGATTAAAGTTCAGGTTTCAGGGCAAAAAGCTTTTTTGAGTTTTTCTACTTTACCTTTTCCTACCTTCTGCATGTCTTTAAAACTATAGAAACTGTTTGACTTCAGAGAACAGTGCAAGAAAAGAAAACAAATGTGCCATTAAGTCCCTGGCTTTTGACAGCTTGTTGACAGCCATCAGAGCATTCCACGCTGTTAGGAAAGCATAAAGGCAATGATTAATTAGGACGTTGCCATGGCCTTCCAGAGAAGAAATCTCAGCAGCCTCCGAGGGAATTGTAGAGACAGGCGTGAGCTGTGAGGCCTGAGCACTTCAGTCCTCCTCTGTCTCCATGGCGATGGGGTCATTTCCTCCACATTCACACCTGCAGGCTCCTCCCCAAGGACAGAGGCAGAGATCCAGGGGTATAATTGAGTGACATTGGTTAATTGGTTGAGTCTTGTGACGTTAGGGCCCTGTAATTTTGCTCCAATCACTTATGTGAGTCAATACCTCAGAACATACGTGTATTCCGTAAGTTACTGGTCTTTAAAAGTATATATTTGGCCTCCTAAAACAGCACAAATGACAGCACAACCTCCATGAAGAGCTCGTTGGCATGTACAGTAGCTTAGGTCACCCCAGGATAATTCTATTTGGTAGATACTAATATATCTTCATTCCTAAAATGAGTAAGCCAAAAGTAGCAAGTCAGGTAACAGATGAGAACCAATTTTAACCAAGGCTATGGAGTGTCTGAAGTACCAGAGATACTGCATTTTACCGTGTATAATAGGCACCCACATTTTGTGTGCATCATACATGAGATCATGCAGTCATTATACCATGTATAATGCACATGCTTATTTTTCCCTCAAAAATTTGAACAAAAAGTGTGCATTAGACATGGCAAAATACAGTAGCCAGCTGAACAACAGTGATTCAATACTGTGTCTTGTGACTCCGAGGCTGATGGTCCTAATAACTCCCTTTCGTCTGTCCATTAAGCTGGTTATAAACACAACTTCCAAATGGAATGGATGTCGTTATTCTCTAGGGGAATGAGGATAGTTGATGGGAGAGGACAGAGAAATGCTACTCCCTGTTTGCTTTAAGTCCTGGCGTGGTGAAATGTTCCTGTGTGTAGCTGTGTCTTTGGTGACCATATCTAGATTTTCCCAAACAATTCTGACATCCAATTTCCCACTCCTCATAATCAGAAGCATTGTTTAGAGGAAACGTACCAGGATGCATAGTCATAAAACATTAAAGCCAATAAAATGTATTGACACGATGCTGTAAAAATCATGATGAGAAGATGTGAGAGAAGCAGAGTGAGTGGAAGCTCTGAGCCCCCAGACAGTGGCTGAGCAGTTACCTGGACTTCACAAACGAGGGAGAGTGAAGACCCCTGCCTTTGTCTCGTTATTTCCGAACCTGACCATGAGTGAAGACACTCTTCATTACTCGTTGTGGGAGATTCAAATAAAATTGGTTAATAAGTAGAACGATGTTTCAAAATGCTCATATAATGTTAATTTCCAAAAGCAGTGTAATTAAGAATTCTTGATACGGAATGTCTGCTGAGGTATTTGGCACAGGACAAAAAAAAAGCAGAAAAATTTGAGAGCTAGATTGTTAATTAAAGGTGAAATAACACACTGAGATAATTATTTCATGGTGACTTCAGAAAATTCCAAAGAGCAAGGTGTGTCTCTAAATGAGATGCTGCACAGCAGAGCAGAGTCTCTACATGCTGAAAACGTCCATTTCTGTTTTCCGTTGGAATATGTTCCCAAAGCAGACCATCTGCATAGAATTATATAAACTTAGACTACAGCTTTTGGTGTTATCAAAATAAATAAATACACCGTGCCAGTTAAGAGATGAAAGTTGTGGCTTTTGGCTGTGTATCTAGGCTGTTCGTTATCTGAGCTTCTCCAAACCAAGTCTGTGCACTAACGGGCTCTCCTTTTTGCAGGGAGATAAAGAAGCTGAGTTAGGGCTTCCATTTTCCCCGCTCTGTGACCGGAAGTCGACGATGGTGGCCCAGTCACAAATAGGTATGTGAGAGATGGGTGGTCACAGAGGGGGGTGTGTGCGTGTCAGTTTTCAACTGGACACACCATGCTGTTCAAAGGGGTGACTTCCATGAGAACCTCATTCCATAATCATGATAAATTTGTTCTTTAGACACATCTATATGTAAATTGTAGGCTTGATTAAAACATTGTCCCAAAATGAGTTCAATTAAGCAGCTCGAGTAAGTTAAATTATTATTCTGTTTGTAATCCTTTTACCAAAAAAAGAAGATTTTAATCTTGTGGAAGAGAGAGCATTCTTTGCCGTTATTGTGGCTGATTATTGTTTTCTGTAATTTAATCTTTTGAATAGAGAACAATTTAATAAAAATATTAATATTTCAGTTCTGTTATCACTAAGCTTGCATAATATGTTTAATATGCTAACTCATATCCTTTTGGAAAAAATTCTTATAATATGAATAGATAAGCTAACAATAAGAAATTTGTAAAATGATACCACTTCCCACCATACTCATTCTTTTTATTTGTATTTGTGTTGGAGACTTCAAGTGCAGCCCATTATGAAAATGTATTATCACTGTGCTGCACGGTTCAAATATTCGTGATGGTCATTCCCTGGGCCAGCATCCTCATTCCTTCCTCAGCATTACACGGCTGCCTTACCTCTGTAGCTGCTGCAGCGCCCCTCCTACCAATGGGGTCAGCTGTGAGAGAGCTTCCTGCTCTGACCTTCCCCGCTTCCCACCCAATTTCCAACAGCTGGTTTTCTAAACACCGTAACACAGGTATCTATGTGCAGGTGTTAGTATGGCAGGCTAAGGACCTCCTCAGGCAACCTGGGAGGGGCAGAAGTTTCTGAGACTTGGGGCTGTAATTGAAACTGCTGCTATGTTAGTACAGATGACCTCTTATTTGACCGCCCCTATCCCAGGCATTTAAAAGCATAGCCAGAACTGTAAGTAGTGCCTGGGTGGCCAATTAACATTGCGTTGACCTAAAGGCACCAATTAATATACAAAACTGTTAAAGTCTTTTTAATTAAAAATGTACCTTAAGGTGTTCTGTGACTAATCCAGTTATCTGAAATGTGAATTAATTTTATCCGAACACCTGGCGGATGGGCTACTCTTCAAGTGTGGATATTGCTCAAGAGGCGATTACCTAAAAAGCCTCCCTCTAGTTACTCTCCTGTGTTCAGAGGGTAGTCCACTGCTCCCAGGCCTGTTTCAGGCAATAAACACTGGATTGCCAGTGGTCCCAGCACCACCTCTCCTGGGACCTTGGGGGGTTGAATGTACACAAGGCTAAGAATAATTTGCATTCTGCTCCACCTAGACACTGGGTGGTAAGTGCCCTATTCTCTTTGTGTGTCATTTTCTGTCTTGATGAGTACTATAAATATAAAGTCTTTATTCGTTCTGATATCTCCAAGCGGTGAGATTAATGCCATCTCCCAGAGATGGTAGTGTTCTCTTTGCTGATTTGACAGAACACACCCACACACTGTGAACTAACACTTCATATCCGGAGAATAACAAACAGCAATATGGAATATTAACATACTGGCAGAAAGCTCTGACTCATCAGAGGGGGAGAAAAAGTGGTTGATTTCCTATTACCTGAGAAAAAACTTCAATTTCACTTTCTTTGAAGCTTAAATATTATTTCTGGTTATTCAGCAATAAAATTCAACAATCAAGTGAAGACCTTTCAAAAAGGGTGATGATCCCTTTCATTGAGAAAGCCAAATATATTGATCTGGTTAGATGTGAATTTATTGTTAACAGGAAATAGTGTGATGCTGAATAGTAAGGAGGAAAGGAAATATACCTGAGTCAGCAAGCTTAAATTGAGTCACTTCCACTACTTGAGAGAATATTTTATGCAGCTGTTAGAGCATCCCTGTAGATTGTGTTATAAGGATAAAAATCATTTCAAGGGGTAAATAAACCTATATAGTTGATGCTTGCTATCAGGAGCATCAGAGACTCTTCGTTATTACTATTTTTAGACTTCAGTAAATTGTAACATTTGAATTTATCTTTTTTTGCTTTTGTAGGTTTTATTGATTTCATAGTAGAGCCAACATTTTCTCTCCTGACGGACTCAACAGAGAAAATTATTATTCCTCTTATAGAGGAAGACTCAAAAACCAAAAATTCTTATGGAGCAAGCAGGTTTGATATTTTGTTTTTTGCTTTATTTTTATCTTTGTGATGTTTCATAAACTTTCACTTATGATTATCTTTATTATTTCTTACATCTAGGCAGAAAATTCAGGAATTTTTAGATAGTATTGCCACCTAGTGGCCATGTATTATATTGCATATGCCTTTGAAATAAACTTGATTTCTGTTGCAAAAATCTCAAAGTATTAAGGAGTATGCCAGATAGTATTCACTACCAAGGAGAATAAAATTATTTGAATTTTTATTGAAAATATAGGCATTATTTCCTGGACATAGTAACATATCTGGTTGTGTTATTTTGCTTACAAACAAATCAATCACAACCATTTGTGTATCTAGAAAGATGCCTTTAACAAAGTTAGCCTTTTAAATGATATGAATATAGTGAACATATATAACATGTCCATCATATATGCAACTTATATTTTAAACTTTATATTTCCACAATAAGTTTACTAGGGGATATTACTAAAATTTCCAGTTACAGAAAAATCATGCTAAATTCTTATCCATCTAAACATACAACTCTTCCCAGTAGCACACTGACAGGCACCCTAAATGTTGCCCTAATGAGGAAACCGAGGAAATGTTCTACCTGGGGAAGATCCAGGTCAGCCTGGTGGTTGAATGGTGGGGGAAGGAGCAGGTGCCATTGCCCACTTTGGGCTCCAGAAGTGTGATGCCTCTTTGGTGATGTTCATTAATGGACTCGCTAGTAAGTGAGGTCACCCCCAAGGTTCTGTTGCTCTCCTAAGGCCCCTCCACCCTCTAAAACATGAGCATCCCCACCTGCTGCTCTGAGAGTCTCTGACAGAGTCCTCCATGATGCAAGGAAAGGAGGCAGATGAGCAGCACTGACATGTGCTTGAAACAAGGCCTGAGCATCTGCCATCCAGCTTCCCCAGTTGGTTTTATAAAGCATTTCAGGCTTTGCTCTCTCACCCCGTATCATGACCTTGGTATTTTCTGGTTGGTTCGGTCGTTCCTGTCAGCTCAAGTACCTTTACGGGTTTACACTGCTGATTTGTTTAGGCGATCGAATGTGAAAGGCACCATGAACGACGGAACCTACTCCCCAGACTACTCCCTTGCAAGTGTGGACCTGAAGAGCTTCAAAAACAACCTGGTAGACATCATCCAGCAGAACAAGGAGAGGTGGAAAGAGCTGGCGGCACAAGGTAGAGCTGTTTACGAAGCCTTACTGCCACCCCTGTCTCTGCCTTAGCTCCTCTGAGTCTGGACTTTTTCCTCCAACATTTATTCTTTTAGAAAATATTCAAGCCCTTGGTAGAATTTAGAATTTAGCTATCCTTAGATTATTCCTAAGACAATGGGTTTATCTCTTAAAGAAAAGGAAATTCTGCTCAGCTTCTGCCTCATGGACCACAGAAGTATGTCTCAGTGGGTGTCGGTGAAGGGGACAGAAAGGCTGGGACAATAAACTGGTGACAGACTTTACATGGCATATTAGCCCCCTGTTCATTTCCAGAGGTACCTTTGAGCCTGCATTTTAGGCTTTGCAGGTGGCTTTTGTGTTGCCATAGGCCTCAGGAATGTTAACACCTAGTGTCCGAGATTTGGGTGCCTGGGATTTTTTGTTTTTGTTTTTTCCTTCTTTCAATTTTACTGTTACTTTCTTGGCTGACAGTTTCATGAGCTGGATAAGGCATCTGTAATTTACAACCAGGGGAAACAAATGTGAAGCTAGCTCTAGTTATTTTTGACATACTTTCTGATTCAAGTAAATTAGTGTGTTTCATTTACAGGGCATGTGAGTTAGTATCCATCATCAACTTTCATGCAGGAAACTAGCTTTCAAATTCCAAATCTGGCCCCTGCCATCTCCCACTCCCTCCTACAGCTCTGTCACGCCCGCACTCCGTGCTGCCTGCACAGTGGACTTCTGCCTTTCTAAAATACCCAGGTTCTTTGTGCTGATTGGTTTTTCAGCCAGGACTTCTCTTGGATCTCTCTGCAAGGCTGAATCTTTCTTGGCTGGAAGGCCTGTTTTAATTTTTAATTTGAAAAACACAGCATTTAATTACCGTATTTTTCGGACTACAAGATGCACTACCCCCCAAAATTTGGGAGGAATAATGGTTGTTAATGCTGTTGTTGAGCATTGTTTACATTTATATTGGTGAAATACTATGTTTTTTATGTTATTAAATATTTTACCACATTTTTTGCTTCAAAATTTTTTTCTATTTTCCTCTTCTAAAACCTAGGTGTGTCTTATGGTCTGAAAAATATGGTACTCATTTCACTTAATTCTCACATGGATCTTACAAGTTATATACTATTACTATTCCCATTTTACCAATAAAGAAATCAAAGCAGAGGACAGTTTTGTGACTTGCCCCAAATCTCACAATCAGTAAATGAAAGAGCCAGAATCCATTCTTTCTTTTTGAATATAGCTCCCTAAAGCCCCATGCTGGGCAGCCCACAAAAGAAACCCCTCTTGGCCATTGAAAGTGAAGTATGTCCTCTGTCCTCTTTTTCCCTATTAGAGCACAGTTTAGTCACTTCAAAGTGATTCCACTGATCAATAATCAATTATATTTGCTGATTCCTTTCCTTATTTATCATGTCTTCCACATAAGAATCTGTGGCCCATAAAAGTTGGACATGGTCTACTCTGCAGGGGTGTCAAACTCATTTTCACCAGGGGCCACGTCAGCCTTGTGGTTGCCTTCAAAGGGCCGAATGTAATTTTAGGACTGTATAAACGTAACTACTCTTTAACTAGGGGCAAGGAGCTCCGCGCTGCCACCAGGTAGAAACAAGGTGTCGAGCCAGATAAAACAAGTGGAGGGCCGGATTCGGCCCGGGGGCCTTGTGGCCTGTGGTCGCCTGTTGTCACCTGTGTTGTCCCGTGTATCCTCAGCAATTAGCACAGTTCTAGTCATGTAAGAGACACTCAGCAAATATTTGCTTAATTAAGTGGTTAATTAGTCCTACGTGATATCTTATTATTCCTCCACCTCTGCTATTAAAAAATGAAAGAAATACTGATATAATGCTTTTATCTGAATTAGTAACTCATGTTTTCCCAGCCCTATAAGTCTAATTAGTTAGAAATTTTAAATGCATATTTAACAGTATATAATAGTAAAGTTAATCAGTAGTAGTGTTTCCTTTTTACCAAATAACGCAAAAACCTTAGAAAACTATCTTTGATATTAAAAAAGTTTAAAAATGCAAACTTTGCACTTATTAAAATTTAAAATATGTCCTTGAAACTCAAGAATATAAGAATGACTGCCTTTACCACTGTTTTGCAAAATCCAGCTAGTGCAGGAAGACTCTTTCAAAGTGTCTCCCAGGCAGGCACAGGTTCTCACGCAGCCGGGGTATGTGGAGGGCTATCTCAGCCCACTGGGGCCTCTGATTGCCAGGATTTTTCTGTTAAAGCCTGCTGGTCTACTACTTAGCCCAAATTGGGACCACAACCCCAGGCTTCAAAAGCTGTGGGTTTTCCCCACTTTTTCTCAACATAATTTCCTACTTCATGTAGGAGAAACCAGGGGCCATTGCCCTCCCTTCTTGTTCCAAAGTGAGTCTACCACCTGTGGCAGCAAAAGCTGGTTTCTTAGCCATTCTCCAGCCAGGACTGGCCGAAGGGAGCCCGGGAGCGGCTGGCCCCAGGCAAGGCCATAGCTTCCTGCTGTTTTCACGGCAGCCTCCAGCAATTTTTCATGAATTCACAACGCTTCTCGAAGTGTTGTGTTGCCTTGATTGATTTCCAGTGTGATGGAATAGTTGTTTTTGTTCATATTTTTCAACTTTATACTTGTTTTTTATGGAGAGGAAACAAACTCTTTATATTGCTGGAATAGAAAGTTTTTTCTCCACATTGGTTTTTGAGAGAATTAAGTGAGTTGATTTATGCAGTCTGCTTAGAAGTACCTAGAATAGTAGCACTATATAAGTGGCTATTATTACTGTAATTATTATTTATATTCCTTCTATTATGTGTTTTAGGGATTAGGAATATGGCAAAACAAAAGAGCCGGTAATTCCTATCCTCATGAAAGAGGTAGTGGAAATCAGGAGTAGGGCTGCAATTTTAAATAAGGAGTCAGGAAAGGCTTTTCTGAGAAAGTGGTAGTTTAAGTAAGTATATGAAGGAAGTTAGAAAGTGCTATGGGGAGGTCTGGGTAAAGAGTGGGAAATACATTTCCAGGCAGAGGAAATAATCAGCAAAATATCTGGGAGGTCAAGTTTGCCTGACATGCAAAAATGACAGGAAGCAAATGAAGCTCAGGGACACTGAGCAGGCGCCAACAATGTAGGCAGTGTGATAAATGGGTATTGTGCCACGCCATTGGTTTTGGCCAAGGACAGATAGGTAACCAAATTTGTAGAATTTTGAAAAAGAAAATAAAGTGATCTGAATTGAAGTTTTTAAAGGATCTCTCTAGCTACAGAATGGAAAATAGTCTCTTTGGGACGCAAAAATGGAAACAAGGAAGCCAAAACAGAGGATATTGCTCATAACTCAGGAGAAAGAATGGGGTTAAACCAGGTGGTAGTGGGGGAGGGAGGGAGCAAAGTGTCTCCAATCTGGACCCAGAAAGGTGGAGACTGAAGCCAGTGTGCGTGAGTAGGAAGTAATAGCAAAAAGAGATTGGATTCTGGATATAGTTTGAAAGCAGAACTGATGAGATTTGTTAACAGATAGATGTGGATTATGAAATCAAGAGTCAAAATTATAGCAGGACTTTTGGTTTTCTTACACATTAATTGTGTATATGTAAAATTTATATAATGATTTTGCTGAACAAATTGGCATCTCAGCAAAATTAAAGATGCACATGCCGTATTTCCCAATAATTTCACCCTAGAGAAACTTTTGCTCATGTGTGTCAGAAGACATGAGCAGAATGTTCATAGCAGCATTGTTTATGAGTGCAAAATACTTGAAAAAATAGTGTAATGAATCATAAACTGTGGTGCACCCATATTATGGAAGAGCACGTGACTGTTAGGATACATGAACTTCAGCTGTGAGCATCAGCAGGGATAAAAGACACAAACAATACAGAACAGAATATGCAACTATTGAGATATATAGCAGGATGCCATCTCTAGAGCATTTAAAAAACTTGTAATCTAAACAATAGTAGGTTTTATAATACACAGGATAAAACTAAAGGATGAGGGGGGAAATATTCAGAGTCTAGGGAGAAGTTGAGGATTTATTTAGAAACTAGTAATATTTTATTTCTTAGGTTGCGTGCTAGACACACAAATGGCTTTACCTAATGTATGTTTTATATATGTACATATAATCCACGTGTATGAACAGAATATTTTACAATGAAAATGAAAAATGTGATCTGCTACATGGAAATGTGTGTATATACTTAGTCTTAAAGGCAGTGAAGGTGAAATTTTATGATAATTGCTTTGAGATGAGAATAAGCAAGTTATATGATGCTTAGAGCTTTGCAATATTAATTAAATTCTGAGGCTCTGAACAGAATCCAGAACGTTCGGTTATCATCACGTTAGCCCTGAAGCTGTATTTCAGCAAATCTAAAAACCTTCCACTGACCCTAGAGCCGTGGTAGGTGTGGCTGCTTAGGCGCCAAAGAATGAAGCTTCTGGGTTATTGGTCTTAACAGCAACAACAACAACAGAGTCTTTAAAAGAGTAATTTCATTCACCAAACCTTCTCTTAAGGATCTGGAAACATCCATCTAAGAATGTTGTATATAAACACATTCCATTTTGACATGAGGCCTTTTCAAATAATAAAAAATGCTTTTCTCCATCCCAAATGGTTTACTATTTTGGTTAAATCTTGTTTATTTAAAGAAAATGCTTTCATAATCTACTCAGTATTCCTCAGCATCTTAAGTCTTTGCCCAGAGCAGATAGGAAATTTAAGGAGGTATGTGTGGCCCTGACCAGGTGGCTCAGTTAGTTCGAGTGTCATCCTGATACATCAAGGTTGCAGGTTTGATCCCTAGTCAGGGCACGTATAAGAATCAACCGATGAATGCATAAATAAGTGGGACAACAAATCCCTCTCTCCCCCTCAAATAAATTTTAAAAAATCTTTTTAAAAGAATACATGTGTGTGTGTATCTTTCTAGTGAGGCTGGTGGAGGGAAATGGTGAGAAGAGTCACTCTCCTATTTCTACCTATAAAGTTTCAGGAAAGTCATGTAACTTTTCTTAGCCTCAAAAAACTGACTGTAAATAATATCTGCCTTAATGAAGGAGCAGACATTATCACAAATCCTTGCCCAGTCTCCAGTCATCTCTGATATATGATGCAGCTTTAAGAGCAAGGCACCCAAGGAAGTAAGAAAAAATAAAAGCACATCGCCTATAATGGTAGTGAGTGGGTGGTAGATTCCTAATTAACAACCAGAGAAACCATGTGCAGTTAAGAAAACTACTTATGTCCCAGAATGGAATCCGGGGGAGGGCGGTGGGGGCCAGGGTGGTCAGCCTGGAGTGGAGAGCAATATGTCTCTTACTGTACTGAGTAATTTTATGATGTACTTGATACTAATTCAAATCCTAAAATTCTAGGCTCAAAGAAGATTAAAAACTGAGAAAAGGATGCTACGTGGGAACTGAGATGCTACCAGATTTGCACTGTGCATGAACCGCAGCTGTTTAGAACCAGAAGGAAACCTAGAGCTAGCTTAGAGCAAACCTGACACTTTAGAGTAGGCATTAAAATTTTCACACACACAAGTGTTTCCTAGTTTCTTTTTGTAACTTATTCCCCCCATGATTGCCTTAGAGTCACAGAATATATTCAGTATGATATCATGCATTTGAACTTTTTGAGACATGATTTTGGCTTAAGTGGCTCATATGTGCCACTCAAAAAAAGTAGTATTTTTCAAAGTTAAATTTATTGGGGCGACACTGGTTCATAGGAAGATGGTCTGACTTTGGGTGGTGGGCCCACAGTGCAATATACAGATCACATGTCATAGAGCTGAGCTCCTGGAACCTCTATAACCCTATGAACCAATGTCACCCCAATAAAAAAATTAATATTTTAGTTAGAATTACTTTGATATCAATTTGGGAAGAATTACCATCTTTATGAGAGTATCTTCCTATTCATATATACTCTATCATTCATAGGTCTTTTTCATGTTTCTCAGAAAGTTTATTTTTTCTTAATAATAATAAAAATAATAATGATAAAATTATTATTAGTGTTATTATGTGTTAGCCATTATAGTAAGCATATACAGGGTGAGCCAAAAGTAAGTATACAGTTGTGAGTACATGAAACAGAGTTTATTTTTATATTACTATTTATTGAATTATTTTTCATAGCAAGAACTTTAAATCTACATTTGCCTCACCCTGTACTATGTGATATAGAATCACTTAATATTTAAATTTTGAATATACTCTGTTGGATTTTCCTTCAGTATTTTATTTTATTTGTTGGTTTGGTGAATGACTATTTCCTGCTGGTGTATAGAAATATATTTGTTTTTGAGCAGTGATTTCATGCAAATAATGAAAGTTATTTTTTCTTTCCCAAATGAATACTTTTCATACTGTTTTCCCTGAGCCCCTTTAACTAGCAGGTTTACCCAGAACACTCTGAAATGGAAGTGGTGACGACATTCAGCTTGCTTCTGAATTTAAAGGGGAGGAGCTTAACGTCTCAGCACTAAGTGTGATATTTCTCAGTTTCTTTGATCCCCTCTTCATGAGGTTGATAATATGCCCATGAATAAATAACTTAAGAAAATATATTTTAAATGAAACATTTAGTTTGATCAAATGTCTTTTCTGTAGCTCTTAAAATAATTTATATGATTTTTCTTTTTAATTGGTTCATATAGTGAATTATATTAATAAATTTTCTAATGTCAAATCACCTTGTATTCCTCAAATACACCCAAGTTAATAATAATGCATTAACTTTTCAAAATTACTTTTGCTGGCTTTAAAAAATATATATTCACACATGCAATTTACCTATCATTTTTGTTTCTCATACTGACCTTGTCTTGTTTTGGTATTGAGATTACACTAATCTCATAAAATGAGTTGAAATTTTTAAATTCTGCCACCTCTCAGAATTCCAGATAAGAGAAAATGATAAAGGTCTCTTCTACTTCTGAATCCCTGAGTTATTTCCAAACTCTTTCACATTTTATGTACTAGGGAGGAATTGTAACAGTGGGGATTTGTGTAACCCGCTCCGCCACACCATTCTTTTGACATTGTTCCTGTAAGTGCTGACTCTGACTAATATGTAGCTTGTGGATAAACAGCATGTTTGTGCCAGAATCCTAGGAATTAACTTCAAAAGGTGCAGACTCAGACCTTCGGTCATCCCAGCTTGGCGAGATTTGCTGACCTTCAACCATAGAGCCAGGATGACACCAGTCAGGATGACGTGAACCCAGGTTGACAAACCAGCATGATGCACACTGGACCGTCACTTGCCTTACCAGAATGGACTGTGCTGGTCTGCACACAGAGAACTTTTCAGCCCCCTCCCCTGCTCTCTTTGTTCTGCTTCCCTTCTCTCTTCCTTATAAAAACCTCTGCCAGCACTGAGATGTGAAGATGGGCTTTGGAATGTGAGTCTCATCTTCTCAGGTCACCGGCACTTGAATAAACCACTTTCCTCCTCCCCAGGACTTGTCTCATGAGTTTGGCTGTCATTGCAGCAGGCAGCTGGACCTGCGTCCGGTCATTTTCACGCTCAAAATGTGATAGGACTGGCAAAACCCAGGGTCGTGTGTCCTAGGCTGTAGTATTTAGCTTTCTTGTATCTTCTGATTCTTTTCTCTCTATCTTTCTTTGGGTTCCATAGGTTGTAAAAAAACCAAAAATGCCACTGGAACAGTAAGAAGTTAAGCCTCTCTCACCAGCAATCTGAGTTCTCCCCTTACCTTTATTGCTTCTCTTGGAGAAAACCTCAGTCCATGTCCAATGAAGGAGAAACCTATATACGAGTTGTGGGTGGGAAGATAGAGTTTGACTAAGTATTTTCCAAGAAACTTTATTCCCAACACAGACATGACTTTTAAATCTAATGATTTAGAGCATATGCCTTTGATTCTGGTACTTCTGTAAACAACACCTGGGCGTGGGCCATGGGAACAAACAGTGGGAGCAGAACCAGACTAGTTAAGAGCTCACGGTTTCAACTCATCAACAAGGCATACAGCTTTTGTAGTTCCTTCAGAAGAGAAATTAAAAATAATATGATTGTTCACTTAACTTTAAAACAATATCACTATATTAATATTTAGTAAGTGTTTTTCACCACTTTGAAGAAAAATACTAGAGAATAATTTTTCTTTTAATTTGAATGATTAAAAACTATCTGAATTATGTGAGGTAAATTAATTCATAATTTTAAATTCTTTGAGTTTTTAGTGTGATTGTGAGTTTTTAAGAGTGTTTCAGAGGTATACTGAAACAGAAACATTTGTTAAAAGATTTTATGTACTGATTTTTAGAGA
The DNA here is from genome assembly GCA_004027735.1 of Carollia perspicillata. Lineage (NCBI taxonomy): Eukaryota > Metazoa > Chordata > Mammalia > Chiroptera > Phyllostomidae > Carollia > Carollia perspicillata. The sequence goes on along the minus strand of PVKM010006530.1, from coordinate 2,351 downwards.
GAGGGGAAGGGAGGAAGAAAGAGAGGGAAAGAAACATCAGTGTGTGGTTGCCTCTCACTGGCCTTCTACTGGGGACTTGGCCTCCAACCCAGTCATGTGCCCTGACTGGGAATCAAACCAGTGACCCTTTGGTTCACAGGATGGCACACAGTCCACTGAGTCATGCCACCTAGGGCTCAGAAACATTTTTTATTATAGGAAAACCTGGCTTAAAAAATAAGGCAATATTCTTTGTTTTGTGCGAAAGTCTCAGGCAATCCTAAGGCATGTTAAGTACATCAATTCAGTTACTTAAGCTATTTTTCCTAGGAAGTACTGACAGGATCATAAAAGCCAGTTTAAAAATTGAGCACTATAACATAGTATAAATAACTGATTTGCTCTCATTTCATTCAGTTTCTAACTTAGTTTTAACTGAATGCAGGTCTGGCTGCCTGCTGCAATGAGAGCCAGACTCGTGAGACAGGTGCTGGGGAAAAGAAGAAGGGTTTATTCAGGTGCCAGCAATCTGAGAGGATGGGGGACTCCTGTCCCAAAGCCCATCTCCTCCTCTCAGTGAAGGCAGATTTTGGAAGGAAGGAGAGGAGAACAGACCAAAGAGATCAAGGGAGGGAGTTGAAAAGTTCTCCACATGCAGACAAACACAGTCCATTCTGACGAGGACCTTGAAACTGGTCAAGCAGTGGTCTGGTGTGCATCATGCTGGTTTTTATGATCCTGGTTTTTGTCATCCTGGATTCATGTCATCCTGGCTCCGTGGCTGCAAGTCAGCAAGTCTCCCAGCGCGGGAATGACTGAAGGTTGGAGTCTGTATCTTTTGAAGTTAGTTCCTAGAATTCTTACACTAATATGCTATTTATCTATAAGCTGCATGTTAAAGTCAGCTTTTACAGAAACAAGGTCAAAAGAATGGTGAGGTGAGTTATAGTTTCCCACTGTTACAAGGGAGCTTTAGGAATGGTTATAAGAAACTATTTTCTCATGCTTCCCACATTTGCCTCCCATAGTTTCTTTTGTCCCTTTTGAAAAATTCCACTAAGGGAATCAAGCTGATTCTTCCTGGTGGTTTCACAGGGTTTGAAAAAGTCGCCATTGGAGCAATAAAGTGTAATCCCATCTGAATGTTACTTCATCCTCCTCCTCTGCCTCTTTCGGAGGGGTGGGGGAACCCAGGCGTCATCAGGAAACAAGGCTGGAAGGCTTGAGTCTCGATTCCCAGACTCTGACTCCGAGGGCACTGACTTTTCATGAATGAAAATTTAAAAATTACCTCGAGGTCTGATAGATAAGCTGCTCAGTAATAATAAATATGATTGTTAGCCTAAACATCACTCCCAAACCTGTTATATAGCAGTAGTTTTACTTCAAAGCCCTACATCACTCATAGTTCTCTGTACTTTTATTTGACAGATCCCTGTAGAAGTTCTGGGCACATTCTTTCTCTAACTGGCCAGCAATCTCTGTTAGTCCCTAAAAGTTCTCCTCGCTCTTCTGCATCTATTGATTACAGAAAAAAAAAAAAGCTACCTTTTTGAAAAGAATAAAAACATGTCCATGTTACTTTGCATTGAATTACTTTAAAAGGTTATGTTTATAAATATTTGTTTATAGAACATTATAATTATACCTTCCCATTATCTTTTTAATCAATCAAAACTCTTCACGTAAAACATAATGGATTTTTTGTTATAACTACTAAATTACCAGGACTATGAATTCTAAGCATCATTTTAAGGAAATATTTGTGCACTTCTTAGATTTTGGAAGGGATGAGTTACCAAAGAAAAGCCAAGGCTTTCAGAGATAAATGCTAGGGCTTGCTCTCTTTCCAATTGTGGCTCAAAACACTGTTAGCCATTTAACTGTTCATAGTAATTGTAAAATAATATTTTAAATTATCAGTTGATTAAATTATATATTATACATTTATTGTATTGTTTGTATTTCCAATTTAATCTCTTCAGCTAACATTCTACATTATGTTATCAGTACAGTAGAGCAGGCGTGTGCATTTGATAGAACGAAACATTTGGAAGATCGAAATTATAAAGTCCTAAGAGGTGATATTCACCAAAGTCACTTAACCTTAGAAGGGCTTAAGTAACAGCTTGAATTGTGAGTGTGTATTTTTGTGTTATTTGTTTATTTGCTCATTCATTTATTGTAAAGACAAACTCAATAGTTTTCAACCCTGGCAGCATATTAACATCATCCACACTACTTCATTTTTGAAAAGTTCAACATAGTTTATCTGTAGTTCACAGAGGCAGGTCAGAATAGAACACCTGTGCATTTAGATGAATGCAGCAACACCTGGGGTGGGAGAGCAGGGAATTTCATCCACAAATGGG
>PVKM010006529.1:0-43992 GCA_004027735.1 Carollia perspicillata | reverse complement strand
TTCCTTTTTAACAGCTTTGTGCTATAACTCACATACCACAAAATTCACCGACTTAAAGCATAAAATGCAGTGGGTTTCAGTGTATTTGCAGATATCTGCAAGCAGCACCCCAGTTACTTTGAAAATATTTTCATTACCTCAAAAAGAAGCCAATACCCTTGGCTATCATTCCCCTAACCACGGCCTCCATCTCTCCCCTCTAGCCACGCACAACTGCTAATTCACTTTCTATCTCTACAGATTTCCCTACTCTGGCTTCCTATGAATGGAACCACAGAATGTATAATACGATCTTTTGTCACTGGTTTGTTTCATCTGTCGTCATGTTCCCCAGGTTTCTCTGTTGTAGCAGGTACATTCATCCCTGTTTATGGCTGAATAATATTCCATTGTGTGGATACACAGTTGACCTTGAACAACACTGATCTGAACCATATGGGCCCACTTATACACAGATTTTTTTCAATAAATTCTGTAGATGTATTTTTTCTTCTTTATGATTTTCTGAATGTTTTCACTAGCTTACTTTATTGTAAGAATATAGTATGTTATATACAATATACCAAATAGGTGTTCATCAACCGTTTATATTATCAGTAGGACTCTGGGCAACAGGCTAGTAGTTAAGTCTTAGGGAGTCAAAAGTGGTACACAGGTATTCAACCGCATGGCAGTCAGCACCCCAACCTATTGTTCAAGGGGCAACTGCAATATGTTTTCTGCATCGATATGAGTTGGTGGACACTTGGGTTCTTTCCACCTTTTGCCTATTATGACTATTATTAATTCCAGTTGCAAGCCCCAAAGGTTGTTCAGCCAGCCCTAAATTAGGTGCTCTCATAGCCCCCTCTTCAGGTTTGATACTTCCTTAGAAAATGGCTGATAAGAAATACTCAGGAAAGCACTTTACTTACGGTTACTAGCTCATAACCATCATAGCTGAAACCTCTAGTACAATGTTGAAGGGAAGTGGCCGGCCCAGCTCCTGCCTTTACTCCTGATGTAAAGGGAGAAATACCCCATCTTTCACCACCACATACAATGCCAGCTTGGGTTTTTGTAGAAGTCCTTAGCGTGTTGACTATTTCCATTAGGAAAAAGTGTCCAATTTTAAGTGCATTTCGGTGTCTGTTGAGATGATTGTGTGGTTTTTGTTCTTTATTCAATTGATGTGATTTTCTTACCTTAATTGACTTTGGGGTGTTCAACTAAGCTTCTATGCCTGGGACCAATTCCACATGGTCAGGTGCATCAGTCTGTCTACATGTTGCTGATATACTGTAGACTTTCTAGCGGGTTTCATATACTCCAGAGAAAGTGGTCATGTTCTAGGCAAGAGAAATTCTCTTATGCAAGAGAAACACAGGCATTGCACTGAAGATTCTGCATTTAATAGTCCTTACAGTACGGTAACATTATTTGTTGGTTTGAACTCTGATCTTTATTAAAAAGACTTGGCTTCCTCATGGATTACCAGGGGGCTCACTAAGTCACATAATAGTTTACTGCATACTTTTCAAGCTAAATCTCAAACATACTTGTGGGTAAAAGAAGTCCAACCAGCTCCTTGCTGTTACATAGCAGAAGCTCTGTACGTATTTATAGGCTACTTCCTTGACTGGTCTGTGGTTTTTCAACTGGGTCATGAGACAAGCAAGCAACTCCCACGTCATGTCTGATACTGTGACCGCGCTCATCAGCCTTCCATAGAGGGAATATCAGACTCAACACGGGGAGGCAGACTTGGCGAGCCAGCGCCGCAAGTTAGAAGGGGAGCCAAGCAAGCATGTGATGTTTACAGAACAGCTCTAAACATTTCAGTCGTAGTTTTATCATGAGCTGAAGTGAGATATAGAAACATGAAACGCAACTTTGACTCAGTTGTTAAGAAAGTGCATCGTAGATGCCTGTTGGAGGGGGTAGGAACGAGGATGTGATTTCTGCCGGACCTGGGAGCTGGTCGCGAGGGATCAGAGGCTCCTCACCCTCTTCCCTGTCTTTGTTCGTAGGCTCTGCCCACCGTTTCCACAGTGGGAGCTGCGGCAGGGACTCAGCCTGGAGATAGTAAGATGCTGTAGAGACCATTGGAGTGGGATGAGCAACTGAACCCAGTTAAGGCCTCTAAATGAGCTTTAAGACTCTGGCGGGTGAGTGCCGAGATCTGCTTGTCTTGCCAGCGCCTAAGACAAGCCTCATATGTAAGTAAGTTCCCTTGCTCACTAAAGCTGCCACTATTTTCTGTATGGGCCTCAAATTGTAACACTCATCACAACTCACTGCTGATGTACTTGCCAGCCTCCCCAGCTAGAATGTCTGCGTATCACAAGGGTTGGCATACAGAAGGTGCACAATAATTGCTCATTAAATAACTGATTCATAATCTGGCTGATCCACTTGGTGGGTGGCATTCAGAAACAGACTGTCTCTGACCAAGAAAAGCAAAGCAGCCGGAAGGGAAAGAGGTAAAGACTTTCACAAAAGACCCTTTTATAACAGTAGCTACTGTGGGCAAGTAACAGATTTCAATGGATCCGGCTTCATCTGGAGTGCAGTTCACCCCTCCTGTTGATTCTCTTAGATAGTCTCTGCGCATGCCACTCTGTACTCCAAAAACCAAGCCGCCCCACTCACAGGCTGTTCCTCCTTCGTTTCTGGAAAACAATAACCTACGCCCAACTACCTGCAAAAAGCAGTTTTTTTTCCTTAAGATTAAAATATATCCACACAGATGAAGATTTAAAAAGCAATACTTATACCTTCAATTTGTTCACTATAATTCCTTAATTCTAAGACACCTTCAATTCAAACTAACTTTCTAGACTTAAAAAAAATTACTATGTTAAATAGAAGATGGATTGAACGTCAGACCTGAATTTTAGAAACATTCAAAGATGCATTTTAGAAGCAAAGAAATGTAGTCCTGTTCTCACTCTTCAGTTCATGAGATCCCACTAGAAAATCAAAAAGCATTTAAAACGTGCGCTGAATGTGGCGTGCTTTTTCGTTATGGCGTATGGAGATGGCGGCGAGGTACTTCAATAATAATCCTGATGATCACAGTACTCTTTAACTCTCGCTTGGGTATTTATCCAATAGGGCTTAACTTGTAGTAAATAGAGGTCCGATTACATCTATGCAAACCAATGGCAATTATTCTTGTCCTTCAGATAATGAGGGCTTCCAGCCTCCTGTGCTTTCAAGAAAAAGCATTTTGGTCTCTTAAACACAATAAACAGCAGAAAGTAGAATAACACAGTCAGGGAAATGACGGCATAGGGCCTGCAGTGTGGTTTTCTCTGACCGAAGTTTCAGTTGTCAGTTCTTTGGGTTTCATAGGGGATGACTCATTTCATTTGGGAAAAATCACTAGGCAGGGGAAAATTTTTAATCCTCTAAATATAACTGCTCGGCTTAGGGAGCAGAGAGAGCCCACTCAGTCAGAGTAACACGTATAATATATTTTCATTTCACCCAATGACTTAATAGCCCAAAGCCGAAAGGAGTAGACCCTGTGAGTTTGAGGTATCTGAAAGTCCAGTGAAATTTTCAAAAGTATCCACCCTGCCCACGCGTATCTGATGCAGGAGACATTCTTGCTAATCTTCTTTAAGGTCCTATTCACTTAATGGAAATGCTTAGCTGCATAATTGCCATGAGCCTATTGCTATTCGAAATGGAAAATAGAATAATCTAATGGTATTGTCTCTATAAACGAATGAGAATTTCAGGAGTGGCTGTTGGTGCCACCCATGTGATCCAGGGAGGTTAATGCAGTTAAAGTTATTTCACAGTCCATTAAGGCGCTTAGGGTGACCTGGCGACCTCCGCGCCAACAACACGGAATTCATTATCATCACAATGGAGGAGCCGGTTCGGCTGGCTCGACGAGGGGCCCCGGGAAATCCCAAGTTAGTACTTAGTTTAAAAAAATGCACTTTTCTTTCTGCTTCTTGGGTATGGCTATTAATATGCCCTCCTATAATTTGTAACATTAACATTGCTGAAGGTACAGAAAAGGACATGGAAATGAAGATGTCAAAACTGCTGACTTAGTTCAGCGCATGATAGCACTGGCGACGCGTCCAAGTCGTAGGTATCTAACGGGAAGATCAAGATGAGGAAAGTCAGGGAGCTCAGCTAGACTAATGATAAATTATCGCAGGTCGTGAAATTCACTTAGGCAAATAATAGCTTTCCTCCATGTGCGAGATGTTACATTCTCTGCTGAGATGTGCTATGTGATTTAAGAGAAACAAACACTTTGAATCTGACGATAGGAATGCTATTCATATAATTAATTAAAACATCATTAACAGGTCGACTTTATCACAATTCAGATTTCAGAGAAATATGACACAGCGCCTAATTTCCAGAGCATCTCTCACCGTAACAAACAATGCCACTCTACAGACATTACCTGTTTAGCTTTCTTCTGTGTGTAATTTGGTGAAAGACACCCCTGTCACTCACAATTAACACGCAGATTTAAGACATGGGGTTAGAAGGTAAAGAATTGTTTTTTTCCAAAATACTGGTTGATATGGAAGTGTTAATTAGCATGTCTGTCCTCTAAAATGAACTTGACTACACAACCGTCTCCTTTGGAGAAACAAGAAGCATGGGATTTAAAAAATTAGATTTTGCAGCGCTTTGTATCAATAGGGAAGAAATACTAGATCAAAGAAACCCTGTGCCAAAAAATGAAACAAGATTGTTTATAGATATAAAGGTGAAATTGTAAACATAGGCTATAAAAACACCCCATTATATTCCCACAGCCCCAAAAGGGAGCATTTTAAAATAATTTAAGGAAAGCATTTAAAGGTAATTAAAGAATCCAGCAGTCCATTTCAAAGATAGTTATTACTGCTGAGGGTAGTTAACATATCTTACTTCATTTAAACACAATAAGGTTTCGGCACTTATTACAGCTCCAAGTGCCTGTAATATAATCACATGAAGATAGAAGCTAAGATCTCAAGTTAATTTTCAGAAACACATTGTAGTGATGTCTTTTTATGGTTTGTTCTCTGGGAAAATAATTGAAAAAAAGAAGCATCACCTACTTCTGATGATTCAAAAGAGAAATAAAATGATCAAACAGTATTTCCTAAACATAGCCCTACTTGAAACCTGTTTTCTTGAATTATTGAAAGAATATATTACATTTCGTTCTTGAAACTGGTGTGGAAAAGTCTTTTCCAGAGCATTTAGAAGCAAAAGGAAAGCTACGTCAAGTTTGAATAAGTATAACTAACAAATAATGCACATAATGATATTTAATCAGTTATTATTGAAGAAGTTTTCAGAAGTTCTAGTCACTAAGCATTAAAAGCCTACAGGGGAGCTTTGCTAAAAGAGGATTTATCATTATTCAGCTTTTGAATTTTTACATTGTTTTTTAAATTCTTGAAACCAGCCAGGACCTTGTTTTAAAAAGTCATTAAATTTAATTCTGTAACGCCTTCTAAATTTTACATAGCAAAAAAGGCTAGATTATAAACTTTAGTTATCTGCTCTAATTCATTAACCTGATGTGTTTTACAGGTTTATTTATAGTCATTGGAAGACATAGTTTTACTTATGAAGTTCTGAAAGGTATGTTTTTAGCTTTTCTTCCTCAGCAAATATTGGTTTCGGGGATTAATCTAATTTTGATTGTGATACATCTCCTTGTACACAATTTATTCTCTAGATGAACCGGGATTCCAGACAAGAAGAGTAAAGGAACTAATTGAAGAATCGGCAAATAGGAAAGCAACCGTGATCAATGAATCAAAAAGAGCATATATTTTAAAAGTTAAGAGATAATACAAAGTAATCGCAGGCCAGAATTTTATGTGAACAAAATATGTCTAATTCTGATGGTGTCCTAGGAAAGGACATATAAATGAACCTCCACAATTTGCCTAGGATGACATTAAAAACAATTTAAAATACATTTAGGCATACAGTGTACCTGAGGCCAACACCTGATGCAGCCATTAAGGCTGACTTGCTCATATATTGCTGAACATGTATTGGGTAGTATTGTTATTCGTGCTCTCAGCCCCATCAGACACTGAAGATTCAAGCATTGCTCTTGTTTTTCCTTAACTTTTCTTAGAATGATGCTGGTTCTGCTGGTTCTGTTTTCCCAGAGCTATCAAGGTAAGAATTAATAATAGAACCCAAACCCTTCAAAAGTCTGTCAAAATACAAAACGAGGCTCATAGGGAAGGAACTGTAGCAGAGCTAATTTGCTAGGTAAAGATGCCTCTATCTGAAGACAAAGTTATCCCTGGGAGCTGGCATAAAGGCTGAAAGTGTAAAATGATGCTCCAAAGTGAGTCTCAGACTTCAGTAGCCAAAAATAAACCGGTTCTTGGCTGAAAGACATAAGTGCAATTGTGAAATTGATATCCCTCCTTGGCCGAGTCCCAGACAATATGTTGCCTTTCGGGGGCTGATCAACGTGATTGATGTGATCTGTGAAATCCGGGGGGGCGCTCCCCTTTAATCAAACCCACTGTCCTCCACAGAGAGGCAGCTGTGGACTCACACGTTCTTTAAGCTTTCTCCCTCCAGATCTCCTTAGGAATCTGACAGCCCGGAAGGAGAAAAAGGTGGCAAAACAGTCACAGAGCCGACTCCACCCTGCAAAGGTAAGAGGAGAGGAGAGAAGGGAAAGATAAGCTATTGATTGAGAGGCACAGATGGCAGTGGCTGAACGGTTTATTGCTTTTCAAGGAGAAATCCAGACTTCATGTCTGATGTGAAAACAAACTCACTAAAGACATGCTAAGTTTTTTTCTTCTAAAAATATAGATTTTCTGCTTCTAATGTAATGACCAGAGTCCACCTCTCTGTTTTTCCATTTTCCTCTTCAGTTTTTGTTTGCATCATGTATTTTAGAGTTACAGCAATCTGTCCCCAAAATAACGTGTGAAGATAATGTGACAGAGAGAAATGCAGTACACAATCTTCCAGGGACCGACATGTAGCTTGTAGACGCAGCTCCCCGGTCTGTTCCACATTAACTTGTCACTAATTCAGGCTCTTCTCGACTGCCACCAAGGAAGGAATAGGGCTATCGAATTGGAGTTTTTGTATTGCCTATGGTAAATGTTTCTAAACCTATAACAAATAGGTGTGTTTCTCCTATGGCCAGTTATGACTTGACTTGAGTTTAGCTTAAAGGATCAACGCCAGGGTATAATTTACTTCTTCGGAGTTTCCTTGAGAGGCTTTTCCTCGAAAGGCTTCCCGGTTGGTTGACCCTACCACAGTCTCTCCCATGGTGGTTCTACTTGCACGTAGCGTTCTGGTGCCACACTGGCAGCCTGTTCTGTTGCAAGCATCCTATCAACAAAGCATAGCCATTCTTGCCTGGAGAATGAACCTTGCTTCAGAGCTCCTCCAAGGAGAAGGACAGGCCCTTTCGTGGAAGAAATCTGGACCGAGGGTTTTATTTAACTCTATGTTCCATTTCTGCCCAGCTGCTTCCTTGATGTTCAATGTTGGCTGTGTCTTAAGCAGCTAAGTAGGGGATACCCTGGAGGGGCTGGAGCACGTGGCCCATCTACACGGGAGCGGGAAGACATGCTGCTGTCTGGTAAACCTCTATGATGTCGACCTGCACAATGAAAACCAGTATGCTATCTTCCTCCAAAGGGTCTTTTTGGCATCTTTTTGAATGACTATCTTAGCTTTCTTCTGTAAAGACTAACTATGGAGCAAAAAATAAAATAAAAGTCTGTATTTTAAAAGAGATGAGATTTAGCAAAGCCAGGAAACCAAGAGAACACCCAGGGACCCCCGATGGCGGAGAGGTCCGAGCTGGGGAGGCGGAGGGAGGCCAAGCTGTCTGGGTGTCCGCAGTGGCAGCTGAGAGACAGTCGGCCAGGTGCCTTGTGGAAAGCTTGCCATGGCATTGACACTCGGAAAGACTAGTTCTTCCTTTGATATAAGCAAACTTTACAGTAAAGTCTCGGATTTGGCCCACAGGCACGCTTGGAGCTGGCCGAGCGGTGTGGCAGTAGAGAGCCTGACTGGATAAAACATTTGCGGAGAGCAAAGGAGTTACATGGGTGTGGTTCTGTCCGTTTGCCTCTTAGGTTTTAATATTATCCATAATCTGATTAATATAATAATCATAATTTAATAATGACTATGTGTCTTAATGCCCTGCTGGGGAGCAACGACACACAGGAGGTGACTGGCTAGAACACTCTAATCCACAGTCGTGCCCTGACGCTTCGATGGCCTCAATAACACATACAGCCGGAGTTCCGAAAAAAGGAAAATCGACGCCTGGTCTCTTCTTAAGGTTCTTGGGTTGTTTCTCTGGGTTTCAAAGGCAGGGAGAGCTTTTGGCTTCTTGGTTATTAGCATATAGGAAAATAATCTCTTGGAAGGCTATTATCCTAATAGTTTGCTCTCATAATAAAAATTTTAAAATTTAAATCCTGATAAATTAGGATTAGGATCAAAATTAAAGTTTTAAGAGCCACAATCCCTGGGATCTCAGGGATATTTATTCTATTCCTCCAATGGGGACTGTTCACTATGGAAGCTCTATTTACTATTCTCCTGAATTTTTTTAATTATGTGGACATGGATAGAAATATTTTCAAGGTGAGCCCTAAAAAACTATGAAACTGCCAAAGGTATTAATGAGATCTTCATTGAAAATACACACAAAGGGAGACAAAAATGCCTTTGGAACATACTTATTGCCTTTTTAGTAAGAGGTGCATTTTTATCTGGTGTAACCACAGCCAGCACCTTCATGCAAAGGATTTTTCATTTGGTAACAGATGCTTCTGGGAAAATAAAATCTGAGTTTGAGAAATGAGTAGCTATGTAGGAATATTGCAGAAAAAAGGATGCGATCTCAGCATCGCACAAGCAGAAACTAATTCAGCTTTCCCGCATTGTCACAAAAATCTTGATCTTGAAAGCCCAGATAGACGGAACCGGAGAAATAATTCACTAAGACTCTCATTCTAGTGACAATGATCAGAACCTGGGCAAGGTCTTTAATGGGAGGAAATAAGCTGAATGGTAGATGAGCCTCAGGAGAGTCACAGAAACATAAAGGAATGTTACAATCAGGTATTTGGCAAAAACTTGAGAAGTTTGGGTTTCCCAGCTTGGTGACGTGGAAGCCAAGGAATGATTTGTGGTTAATTCTAGTAGATGAGAAATGATAAGGAATGAAAGAGAATGCGGCCCTGGCTGGTGTGGCTCAGTTGGTTGGAGCATCATCCCATAGACTGGAATACTGTGGTTCGATTCCGGGTCAGAGCACGTACATGTCCAGGTTGCGGGTTTGGCCCGGTCTGGCCCGTAGGAGAGGAAACCAGTTGATGTTTCTCTCTTACATTGATGTTTCTCTCCCTCTTTGCCGCTTCCTCCCTTCCCTCTCTTTAAAGCATGTCCTTGGGTGAGGATACAAAAATGTCTTCAAAGAAATTAAAGAGAATGTGAACAGATAGTTCCAATTTCCTCCAAGACAGGAAAAACAGCAGTAAGTCCAAGTGAGTGGAAAAGACTGAAGTTAGAAATCCTGAAACAGCCTGAACAGGGAAGGATTTTTATTACACTAAAAATGGTGACTAGCAAAAGTCTGCAACTATTTTCCCCGGGAGAACTTTGAAAATAGAAGAGAAATGATGCATTTTGGCCCAGGACGATTTTAATGCCATCCTGTCTAGTCAAATGAAATGACTAAACATGTGTCTTCCTGGCGCTGGGAGCAAGGTCACGGTTAAGTCAGCCTCCATTCTTCCGGTAAAAGCATGTCAGGTGGGCAAGGGCAGTTTGATTTTTTGGTGATAGGATAATGGGTTAGTTTAACTTTTCTATTGGTAAGTTGCACAATCCATAATAAGTTTTCCTCCAGGGTCTCCCCTGTCCCCTTCTAACTGAAAATAGTCAACAGAGACCTGAGAGGTCTACCCTGACCTTCACGTGCTTTTTAGCCCTGTGATTGGAGAGCCTCGGGTAGGTCTACCATCTCCACGTAACTCTTGAGATTTGGTGTTTGGAAGGAAACTTAGGACTTCTAAGACACTGCAGTGGCACAATTATTCCTATTTTAATGTGAGTTCGGAGACTTTAGGCATTATTGACTTTCCTCCTCGCATTTGTTCACTTTTGATAATGGAACGGACAGAAGCAGAGGTTATCTAAAATAATAATTCCTAATCATATCTGGTTTGAAGCTGGGAATCCTTAAATAGAAATTGGCAAAGTTATATAATCTTCCCATGCTAACAATGATGTTTTAGGGCGTCTTTATTTGAGAAGTGCATAGAGAATAATATATGATTGCACACATGTAGTACATACACTTTGAAATCAATTTTTGAAAGTTTTATTAATCACAAATTCACATACACATGTTAAATAGATACTTACATCTTCATGGGGTTCAGGGATGGGGAGAAACTCTTTAGGTTCCCTGAAGGACTCCCTGAACTTGGGGTAGGAATCTCTGTTCTAAAGAAAGGGATTGTCGTCCTTTTAGGCATCTTCCCTTCTATAACGCAATAATACCATCGATGGAAAAAAAAATCTATTTGGGGGGCAAGTTCATATTTGAAATAAATAACAACAGTGATCAGAGATGACTTGGAGCATAGAAAAAAGTAATATGATATTTACAGTGACAAATTTCACAGTTGCTTGGTGTCAACCCATTTTAACCATTTGGTGAAATTTTATGTATTTAGCCACTGAAGTTAGACATGAAAGAAAGCAGCCTCCAGAATCACCTAGTTTATGTGTTTCTTTACGGTGTCTTTTTAAAAAACGGTACTTTATTTACTGTCAGTATTCTAGATTAACACTTAAAAGGCGCTCCTCTGGCCCCTGTCAGGGAGCCTTATCGGGAAGTGGGTGAACTGAATAAGCTCACCACCTCACTGAGTAGGCGTCGCTTCATTGACAGGTCTGCATGGGTACCAAGTGCAGCCAGGGTGGGCAAACAGCTGTCTGCCCCCAGTTTTCGGGCTGGGTATGTGACTGAGGCCCTCCAGCGGAAGGTGTGTCTCTAACAAAACAGCCACGGAGGTCTGGCTGGGGACTGGAGTTCCAGAAACCACCCAGGAGATCCTCGGGCCCAGAACATTTAAGTCACCCCAGTGGGGATCGTTAGTCTGCCTGTGAAGATCATGAGACTAGGATAAACTTTAAAGAGAGTTGGAAGAGGACTCGTTCATAGGAGAGAGAAAAAAACATGTGCTGTGGATTTAAACATTTTTCATTTTCAGCCTGACAGAAGGAATGGTACCATTATTTCATTCCAGACCACTCATTATTTTAAAAGCTGGAATCAAAGCCCATTTGCAGCAGAATGAAATATCTAAATCAATTAGGCACTGTCTTTGCTTTCAGTGGTAATAAAATATTTGCAATGCATGTCGTGCAGAGTGCAATACCAAATAGGACCCCAATATTAGGGAGAGAAAGCAGCATTGGGGGGGTGTAGCTGAGGTGGGTCCCCTACGTTATTTGTACTAGACCCACTAGTTAACACCAGCTTTGAGGGGAAAAAATGAAACGAAACAGGTATAGTCCTCTAGGAGTCAAGTGTATAATTAAATTCAATAAACTTTCTCTATTTCCAAAGTTTGTGATCAAGTGAAATTTAGCCAGAGAACTTCATTTCCTTCATGTACATAAAGAAATCACAATGTGCAGATTTTTGTATATCATTTTGATTTTCCAACTTATATTGCCTTTTGTCTAGGAAAGAATTTTAGCAATGGGTCAGAGCGTGTGGGGGATGGTGGGAGCCATCTTTAATTCCACGAGCAGTTTTGTAACATCACTGTGCTGTGTAAAGATCGGATAAACGTTTCTAATGTGAACCAGTCCGGTTAACCACACGTGTAAAGACATTTGCAATGATGGTACATTAGTAGAGTTGCTCACAGTCCTATTAATATGCGCTCATTGGAAGTGCTTTCTTGGTGACTCTCCCACTTCATGGAGTCTCAACAGAGGTGCGCTCTGAAAGGTTTTGCATTCTGATCTGGCGAGGGTGGGGGGCGAGCTTCGACGGTTGCTACGGACTGAGTCTGACACCCTGTAGCTGAACGTGGCGTGTGCTGCTACATTCCTATTTGTCCTTCACGTGAAGTCCATATTGACTGCTTCAGAAAATCTTTGTATGAGCTATTATTTTCAAATTGTTTCCCAACTTATACTGCAATTGAAAATTGGACAGCTTTTCAATTGCTCTCACATTCAAATTGATTACCAATACAGCTTTTCAGAATTAAAAATACCAGTCTATTCTCCTCCCTGGCGTTGTGTTGAGTCTGGGTGGCTTTCATTTAAATATTGCAGCCCGGTTTGTGCCTGACTCTGTGTTAGGGTAACGTAGAAGGTGATCAATTAGATTTATTATCTCTTCTCTTGACTCTATGGTATGTATCGCTCTGGGGAAAAAAAAAGAAAACAAAAACAACCCACAGACATAATGTTCCCTTCGCTTCAAGGTCTCCCAGGATTAGTATCTGAGCTTGGTTTCTGCTGCATCAGACAGGTCTCAAGGTGTGTGATGTATACATTAGGACAAGGCGCTGTAATGATCAAATGACTATTATGTTTTCTGAATAAATGCATTCTAACACTGTTAGGTTAGCAGATCAAATCGATACATATTTATTGAGTGATTACTATGTATAAGGCACTATACCAGGCCCTAGGAGACGGGCCCAGGAAGCGCCTTTCACACCTTGCCTTACATTCTCAGAATATACTCAGGAGTGAAAGCAATGGGAAAGAGAGAAAGAATCCCGTAATTTGTCTGAGCTGTTTCTGAGTGATTTAAAAATCACTCCGTGGCGGCCTCAGTGGGCCTGTGTTCGTTCGGAGTAGTCACCATTTTCCGACCGGACAATAATATTCTCAAGGTCACGCAGCAGCCCAGACACAAAGCGGAGTCCCCACCCCCTGGCTTTGTGTTACACTGCTCTGGGACGGTTGCTGGTGTTGGGGCTCGGAGGAGATCGTGCTTCGGCTTGGTTGAGATTGTTAACTGGCATTTATGGCATAATTAATTGACGTAAAATGGCTGGCATTTAAAGGAGCATAATATGACTGGTCTTCTATCAAAATCTGGTGCTCTCTGAGCAAATGAGTCTAACCCCTAAGTTTGTGTATGGCTGAAGGGGAACAGTAGATGTTAGGTGCTTCCTTTTATGAGTTCTCCCCCAACGTTATTCTGTGAAAGTGTCCACAATGAAAGCATTTTACACTGCACACATGTGCACCTACCATCTCGGTATTATCATTTATATTTACTATACTTGCTTTGTGCCATATCTATCCCTTCTATAGTCTTTTTGAAAATATTACTCTTTTTTATTATTGATTAACTATACTGATTTTTCTAAATAATCATGTTATTATTTGTATTTATTAATTCCTTCCTCCCACTTACTTTTAGTATATTTTATTGTATTTCTTTAAGTGAGTAAAGGCTGTTCAACCCATTTTTACTGTTCACTACTAAAATGTTTTAGGCTAAGGATTTTCTTTGAAAGAGCTCAGTCACATTGATATCTAGTTTTCCTATTTTCATTGATCACGAGGAAAGCCATCAACTGAGCTGTAACTTTCTCTTATGAAAAAGATCATTCCCATTATTGCACAGAAAACAGGTAGGAATAGGTCAAGAGGACGGAAGCAAAGTGATTGGGTGAGCTCATGTCCATAGGCCAACACAGACAGGTTACGTTCAAGGAGATGGGGGAGCCGGGGAGAGAAACGATTTTTTATTCTTGTTCTTATTTTTTAATTTGTTTTTATCTTCACCTGAGGACATGCTTACAGAGAGGAAGGGTGGGAGAGAGAGAGAGAGAGAGAGAAAGAGAGAAATGTGAGAGAAAAATATCAATTGCTTGCCTCCCACATGTGTCCAGGCCAGGGACCAAACCCACAATCCAGGCATGTGCCTTGACTAAGAATCGAACCCAGAACCTTTCAGTCTACGAGATAATGCTCTGACCATCTGAGCCACACCAGCCAGAGTGAGCAGCAATTTTAAGAGACATTCAGAAGGGTCACCTACTGGATCAAGTTTAAATGACAACACATTTTTTTATCACTTGAAAGCAATCGTTGTCTAGAATTTTTATTTACTATGCTATAAAAATATCCCTCGGCATATCTTTCTAATTACCTACATGATATGCATTTTCCTTCCTTTCTTGTTAACAGAATCCTGACTTTGTTTGGTATATAAGGTGCCCAGGGAACACATATCCTTGCTGCCAGAAGTGGTCCCGTCAATGGAAGTGACCAAAGAGATTTCTCAGGAAGATTTTGCCTACTTAATATGAGACAGATTTTTACCCCTTTTTCCTGCCTTGGAAATAAATGTAATGACTGGAGGTGTAGTCACCATATTGAGACGATATGGTGAGAAGCAAAGAAGAGGTAAGACACCTGTATCTTAAAAGTGTCAGAGTAGAAAGATGGGTTTGCCAAACATCTGCATCCGAAAAGCAAATACCTACCTACTGACGTACTTCTTGCTATAGGAAATAATTAGATTCCTATTTGTTGAACATATGGTTGGAATTTATGTTACTTGCAGCCAAATACTTTTTGAACAGATGCATATTTTTATTACCAATGTTTTAACTGTCCAGTGAGTCCCCTCTGTTCTGTGAGACCCGGTTTTGCCTCCTGCATCTTTGCCAACAATAGAACCTCTCAAAATGTCTGCGGCATTACTATTTGTCCTCCATGTGAGGGCCAAATGTGCCACGTCCTTGTAGCTTCTTGGCATGTTTTCTCTTCCTCACCTGTCATATCCATTTTGCCAGCGAAGTCTTGAGGCTCTTTTATTGATCAACTCACACTTGGACGTGGCGGATAGCTTCCCCACTGGACCTTCCCTTCCAGCCTTTCTGTCCGCTCGGCCACCCTAGGCTTCCTGATGTTATGGTTATTAGTTCCTCTTCACAGGGCACAGGCAAGATTACCCAGTACACGAGAAACGGGCACGTTCTTTAGCCTGAAGGACTCTGTTCTCTCCCAAACCTTCCTGATCTCCCTTTATAGTCTTGATTTTCACATGAACGCTTTGCTCTAACTGAATTGTTTTCCTGACCTAAATATATCTATCAAATGTAGTTTTCTCTATATTAAACTCACTGTTATCCTCTCCTTTTCTTCTTTAAATCTTACTCATTTTCCAAGATTTAGCTCAAACCCTGCTCCTCTGTTAAATCCTTCTTGTACTCCATGACCTGATCTTCTCTTTCCTTTCTCCCAAATCCTAGTTGTCAGTATCAGAATTTTTTTTTTCATCTTCCCTTATATCTACTCACCTGTAACGTGCTCCCAAGTTTAGCACCCAAGGCTCATCAGCCACTCTCCAAACGCACTTCATCTTCGCCCAGGCTGTTCTTGCTGCTTGAAATGCTTTTTCTCTTCTTCTTTTGCCAGTAATGCTATTTATGGTTCAAGACCTAGTTCAAAGGTCTTTTTCTCTTAGCTCTTTCTTTATTTGCAGATTAAGACTGCCAGCTTTTTCAAGCAATCTGTTCAGTACATTACTTGCTTGGCTTTGTGTCATCTAAGTGCTATTTGTTTACATAGCTTCCCTTACAAAAACCTACAACTACTAATACCTAGTAGCTCAAGCCCTCTGTCCTCAGGTCCTAATTCCTCAAATCATCGCTTCCTTTGTGAGAAGAAACTGGGCTGATCATGTCATTCAGACCACCGTGTTCAGCTCTGAATTAAGCGACAGGTGCCCATGTGGACTCAGAGCAGGACAATGGAACTTAGATTTTATTCAACCTGCCCAAAAAGAGCTAAGAAAAACCTGTTAATTCCATTTTCCTTGTTCATGTTTTTGTTTCGGCATTGGTTGGGTTAACTTTATTAATCGATGGAG
Source organism: Carollia perspicillata (assembly GCA_004027735.1). Taxonomy (NCBI): domain Eukaryota; kingdom Metazoa; phylum Chordata; class Mammalia; order Chiroptera; family Phyllostomidae; genus Carollia; species Carollia perspicillata. The sequence continues at coordinate 28,085 of PVKM010006529.1, read as the reverse complement.
TAAGCGGTTTAATATTATGACACAGATAACACTTGTTTCACAAGACTGAACTTGCCTTCAAATGGTCTGTAATTTCAGTGCCTAAAGATCCTTAGTTGGACACCATCCTTACACAAACAATGAAGCAAGAGCCAAAGGAACTGAATCATCGTCCACCTTCCAAATTTAGGCACACACCAACCCAGGAAGCCCAACTTTGGTCTGAAGGAAAGATGGAAACTTAAACTCCTTTATCCTGCTAGCATTTTAAAAACTTTGAATCACACGATATCTGCAATGATTTCTTTCTATACCTGCAACGAACACTTACTGCCTTTCATAAAGTACCCTCTAGAGTGCTGGTTGCTTACTTTCCTTTACTTAAGAATAAAGCCAACTTCTTTCTCTTCCCTAAGCATGTAAAGTAGGGCTAGACTGGCAGATGGATTTAAAATGCCAACTGGAGCTTGGGTAAATCTCCGATTACAAAGTTGTTGTGTTTTCATGGCTTTTCTGTTTGTTTGATTCTCAGTGATCTCTCCTGCAATCTGTTTTGTCCGTAGTGGCTGACGATATCTCAGGGAACCTGGCTTAGTTAGATGGATTGGAACCTCCAACTTAGCCATTTCCTTGCAGAACGGCTACTTCCCACCTCCACCTCCTGCCTTCTTTTCCCTTTCCCCCCACTAATGATGTTACATTTGTCCTGGGGATGATGTAGAGCACGCTGCTGAGGATGAACGGCTGGGCTCGATCGCTGCTTTCTTGGCAAGCGCTCACACTTCACACCAGCCCTCCCCGGCACCATTAATATTATATATAGATACCCGTGTCACAGATTTACACTCTGAGATCCGAAATCAGGACGGGAGGGTGCAGTGCGCATGAGGAGGGGAGCCAGCTGATTTATGGCGGGGAATGTGAGAGAATAAAAAGGAGGTGATCAAATTTATATTAATGTCCTGACCTATATTCTGAAAACTGCTTTTTGCTCGTCTCAGTGCTTAAGCATTTTGCTGCCTGAAGCTAGAACAGGAAAAAGGAAAGAAAAAGAGAAAGGAAGAAAAGAAAGTAAGCACTTTGTTGCCTTGGTATTTATCTATCCTCTTTAGGCACTGGAAAATTGTCCAGGTGATCACCAGTGAGTGAGCAGCAGTCGGGAGTATGGAGATGGGTCATTTCTATAGATGACGGGCTGCTTTCTCCTTCCTGCTGGAGGAAGCCAGCCAATGCGGGCAGGTGCGTGAGAGCTTTCCAGTTTCATGTGTCTTGGCCTGATCTGCTTTACCATGACCCGGAAAGACTTCCTAGTAGACTAAGAGCATTTGATTAGATGTGGGCCCTATTCTGAAGGTCAAGAGGAAGATTTACTCTTTAAGGTACAGAGATAACATTTGCATGAGCCTCTATATTTCAGGCATATTTTCTGCGGGTTGCCAATTTTTCAGACAGAACTAGAAATCATTTCTCTTCAGCTTATTTTTATTCTAAATTAAAGTTGTTAGCAAGGTCCTAAAACTCTGGGTGCGTCTGTCAATTTATATTGTTCATTCTGCAAAGAATCTGTCAGCCCTGCACCCCTAAACTCTGATTTCCCATTGCAACACAGACCACCCCACACTGAGCCTGGTGGGGGGCACACAGCTGCAAGGGTTTCCAAGTCCCTCAAGTTTCCCTTCGTTATTCAGGACTTGTTATTGGCACCGGCTGCTTAGAGCAAAGAAAATGACGAAACTTCCTTTACTTTTTTTCGAAGTATTTTAAGAGATTTCATATGGCAGCTTTTTGAAGTTCTTTTTGCATTCACCCCTTTCCAAAGACATTGTCTGTAGAATCAGAACCAGCACATCACAGGTGTGCATAACAGAACCGCTGAACAAACTGAGTCGCGGCCGCGTGCAAAGGGGAAAAGGACGAGCTCAGTGCTAAGGCTTCCACCTACTTCGAGCTCAGAGCTGTGTTTCCATGCAGAGAAGTGTTCTGCGTGTTAGTCTGAGATCTAAGAAAATTTTATTTGTTGCAGTTTTGGTCGTTTTCATTTACTGAGGATCAATTGTGTGCAGGCCCCTATGGTGAGTATTGCACTAAATCCCAATTTTAGTAGCTGGCTCTCTACCTGTTCTAGGAGTTCGGTGGGCCCTCAGCTACATCGCTTCGCCCTAGCTTCTATTCTGTCCTGTACATTGAAATTAAACAAAGCATGAATTGTAGGCATTCATGAGAGATGTACTGAAGGTTATAGTCCTGTGTGTTCTTTCTATTTTTGTTACAGATGTAATTAATAGAACTCGTAGATAACCGATAATCTTTCCCCCAGACTGGAGTTATAATTTTTACTCCTCATTACTGTCTGAAAAGCTTCCCTTGCAGACAAGGGTTTACTCCAAAGCTGTGCTCCATTGGGATTACTCTTCTCCTAAAAGTTTCGGGTCCGACTCATCTGGCCATAGCTTGACTTTCTGCAGTAGACGACTCTGACCCATTATTGGAAGATGTGCTCCAGGGCTATCTAAACTTGATTATTGTACTGTGGGGAATACAATACAGTGGGGGATGGTGTTCGGTCAGTATTCTTGAGGTTGGTTAGGCACACCTGGACAGGTAGAGTCGGGGGGAAGTGAGGAGGCACCATCAGGGATGCTGAGTATTTAAGGTAATCAGTTATACTCTTCTTGGCTTGCAATTGGCTTCTACAGCCCTAACAATGATGGGATGCTTTTAATTCTTCCCTCAGGCCCAGGTGAGGGGGTCCCGGCTCTGCATGTGAGAGGGTACTACCTATCATAAACACTGAGGTGCAGACCTATTGTGTATTCCTAGGAAAGGTTTTTGAAGGATCTCTGATTAATTGAATAAACAGGCATTGCAGGTGAGGTAGCTTCTAGAGGCACTAGTACTACCTGCCACCAAGGTGAGAACGCCCAGGGTAGGAAGGTGAGGGGATCTCGGGCAGAGCCTGGGTGAGAGCTTTTAAACATAAGACATACGGGATGGACTGTTTCGGGCCCCACAAATTGTAGGGGTGGTCCCGAGTCCTCTCTCTGCCCAGTCCAGATCCTGATTTTTCTGTCTTTTCTGAGTTTTGCAATCTAACCCCGATCCTGCTTTTTATTGTAATGGAGGTATAATTGACATACAACATTATATTCATTTCAGGTATCGAACATAATGATTCAGTATCTGTATATGTTGTGAAGTGATTATGTTGTTGATGTCACTTGGCATTTACATCTCCCCCTTCTCACACTCGACCTTCATATTTCTGACCCAAACTTCCTCTGCTAAGTGGCTCACTTCTGCTTCCATTTTCCTCCCTGCTTTGCTTAGGAATCACACCTAATATACCCACTCGGAAAGGGTCAGCTGACACCAGCCGCTCACTGCCGTCACCTTCACATGAATATTCTTCTGGAATGAATGAGGTGGCAGAGTGTGTTAGGTGAGGATTAGGCAAAACAGAAAGAAAAAAGGCAGCACTAGCAAGATGGTCTCTTCAGCTTCAGCTGCGTGCCTCTGTCGTAATGGTCGGTAACATTAATAGCGGTTCGTGAATTACTATTCAGGTCCCAGAATAGAACTTGGCTCCTGCCGCCCTGACACTTCCTTGGAAGTCGAGTGCTAAGTGGCAATGTAATACTAGGGGCGCCATTCAATTCACATTAAGCCGTTCTCATTTGGTGGCGGTTCAATGGGGGTTCCCTGGGTGACTGTAAACGCAGGCGGCTAATGGTGCTGGCATCTCAGCCAACAGTTTTTGCTGTGGGAACAAAAGTTGCACATGCAAACAGTTCCCATTGACAGTAATCCACTCACTTCACGAAATCGCTGCGAATTAAGTCAATAGGTTTCCAGACGAAATGAGTTTGGGGAAACAACACCAATTCCTCCAGTTTATGGCTATTTTTTTCCAATATGACGATCACATTTGCCGTCTCCTTCTTAGGAACCAGAGAAAGGAAGTTCACCAAATTTCCTTAACTTTTTACTTTAACGAAGTTTGAACAAGTTGATCAACCTGTAGAAGATGGGGGTGACTTTGAGTCACAGAGTAAACGTTCTTTAAAACATCATAACCTTGAAGCCTGCATTCAAGCTCACAGGAAATGCAGCTTCCAATGAGAAACTCCACGCCCTGCTGTTGTCCACCTTTTCTAAAGAGACCGCCCCAGTTCTGAAGAGAGCGGGGCTGGGGGCCCTTATTTACATCTGCTTATCCGTTTAGGCGCTTGTTGCCCTTCTCCTCTACCCAATGTTTATTTAGCACGAGGAAATATTATTTCAGGGGAAAGCAATGCCACAGCCAGACCACGATTTCCTAGTGACCTTCAGCTGTGTGAACTGGGGCATTCTCCTTTCTCCTCCAGATAATCCGTTTCCCCAGTTCTGAACTGGAGATGCCAGAACTTCCTTCATAAGGAGGATGAGGGGAATAAATGAGGTCTTTTGCTCAAAGCGAGCACAAATGTTCTATTATAACGGAAGGCCAATAGCAAAGGTACTAAGCAGCAAGAGAGTACAGCTGTCCCTGAGCCTTCTTCTCGGCTGCGTTAATGTGGGTCATGATCTGTACCCCACTGCTGTGGCCTTCATCTTGTTCAATTGTCTGTACCAGTGGAGCAACATTCGATGTTAAGTGGGCACCGAAACAGGCGTTACGGGCTGGTTATCAGTAGACTGTAGGCTGATCTGACGCAGTCTCGGGAAATATTATGTATGATCACTGCCTTTATGGACAAGAGCAATGCCTGGTCTGTCTTTCTCACTTCTGAATACTCAGCACACATATGTCAGCCTGTGCTCAACAAAGACGTGCTATGAAAATCAAAAAACGCACAGAGAACTCTGAGATGAGAGTGAAGTTTAAGTGACAGAACAAGCTATGGAAACTGGGAAATTTCCATTCTTGCAATCTGCTCTTCCATTGGGACAGGCACCCTTTTGGTATCTGCTAGAAAAATAACAATAATACTTAATAACATAGAGTTCATTCTAAATGTATAGATCTCATCTTGAAAATAGGAAAGGGGGAAAAAACCAACATTTCAAAATAAGATATGAAATTCGTTCTGCTCGGGGTATTAAGTGATTATTGGTAACTCAATTAGAGCTAAATTAATTTCCTTCAAGTTTTGTTCATAATTTTTATAAATGTCTTTTAATGTTTTAAATGTTAATTTTGTTATGAAGCTGGTATATTTAGATTAGGGAATTCAACTGAATTAATTTCAATGCCTAAGATTCTTAATTGCCAACCACAGTAGAAGTCTCCTCTTGCCCACCTTATAATTAGCCCCAATTATAGGTCTATAATATGTTTATTTAGTTATTTAAAGATTCTTGTGCTTTCAAGTATAAGACGATACAAGGAGATTTTAAACTTGTGGCCAAGAAAAAACAAAAAATCATTGTGCTCAGAAAAGTTATTCTTTGAAGTAACCAGGATGTTATCTAGCAACCCGGAGAAACGAATTCCTTAGACTCACAGTGTTTATCAATAAAGTTGAATATTTAAATTGCAATATAATAATGCTATATATAAAATCAAATAAGAAAACAATCCATCAACCTATATTACTGGCCCTGACTATTTCGTTACTGAACTATCGTGAAACTGGAGAGCAACTGTCACGTGGTCCCTTTTTGACATCCCCCAAATGTATGGCCAGGGTCAGGAGCGGAAAAAGAAATGCTGGGAGATGTGAAATATGGGAAGGAGATAAACAGGAATGGATGGAATTCATAGGAGAGGGAAGGAATCTTAATCGTATTAGGATAACTGCCAAACAGATGATCACGAGCAACAATTAAGGGCATTTTATCCTCTCGCCTAGACGAAAGCAAGGGAGGAGATACGGAGATGTTTGCTCTGGGTGGGAAGGTAACTGGGGAAATTCTCAAATGACTTTGTTCTCTTTGCCTAGAAGCTACAGCAGAGTTCACAAAGTTCACTGTAGCTTCTACGGAGCTTACGCTGGGGCTGGCAGAGAGTGCAAGGTGTTTAGAAAAGAGCTGAAGATTGGAAATGCGAGTTTGTGGGTGCGGCTTAGGTTTATTATACAATGAGCTCACAGTGAACGCACGCAGTGCAGCTAGAAACTTTACCTGTCACCTGTAGTGGATCAGAATGAAAAGACGAGGAAGTTTGGAGTTGCGTGAATGTGTGCGTAGAGTGAGACGTGTGCCCTGGCAGCATACATTTGCAGTAATCTAAAGCGCTGGTGATGAAGGAGTGGAAATCGTGTCTAATAGAGAGGCCGGGGAAGAAAGTAAAGGGAGGAAGGAAGTACTTGCGGAATCTGACAACAGGGAAAGTTCGGTAACTGGAGAATACAGAGTTGGCTTAGTGGAAATACGGTAAGGTACCTGGTTAAACAACTGTTTTTGTTGTTGCTAAAAGAGGTGAGTTTCAGAACGTGTTCTCTTGGAGGAGGGCAGCGTCCATGGGCTTGCCATGATTGCTGAGGTGAAGCTCTTATGATCTGAGCCCCCTTTCCATTGGAAAAAGCGCCTGGAGCCGAGGGGTTGGTGGTAGAATAAGAGGGTGGTAGCTCTTTTGGGCACTTAATATTTTTGTTTTCGTTTCTGTCTTGTCATGACCATATTTTCCATAGAATACCTGGAAGTACACTTACATTCACGATTTGTGCTACTGAATCACAGGCTGTCACGTTCCGAGTTTTGCGCAGTGATTCTTAATCTCCTAATCCAGGACGGCGTGCTGGGGTGGTAAGCCGTGGGTCGTGCTGAGGAACACGTGCCTATCGCACTCACCACACCCCATCCAAGGAACCTCGCTGCGTTATTCCAGTGTTTTAAGCTCCTTGAGGGCAAAATTAATGCCGCATTTATTTCCACATCCCTGATGTTCAGCAAAGCCTCTGACCCTCAGGAAACGTCTATGCATGTCTCTTGAAGAAAGGACTGAGTGAATGAACTGAATTAACCAATGAGAGCAAGGATGGGACAGAAAGAAAAATTCTGAGTCGTGCTGGGACAGAGCACACGAATGAAGATGGAGTTGCATGGATGACGTGAAGATGGGAAAAAAGTGGTTTAATTAAATGATGTTAATTCTTCGCAGGAGGGTGTGTTGTTGAATTATACGTGTGGAGTAGCGACGGGCAATGGGAAGAATGCAGGCCCTTCCCTTTCGAGTGGCGAGGGGGCATGCCAGTAACTGACTGTAACCAGAAAACGCGGCCGGGAAAGAAGTGTCATCGGAGAAAAGCCGTAAACAGTGCTGAAGTCCTCCAAGGAGAAATGATTCACGACGACCCTGTGTACCTATTAAAAGAATGTGACAGTTTCCTTGGTGCTTGGCAAGGCACATATTTTAAAGTTTGCTTGAGTGTGGCTTTGATCTTTCAAGAAGTCTGGGGGAAGATTAACGCTTATTTGCTAACTATTTCTTAGAGAAATAATTTTTCCATCTTGTTCTTTATATTACTACAGCCTGCATAACATGATTTAAAATTCTGATCTCATGTGGTTAGTTCCAAAGTACAGTTTTGATTAATCAGAGAATTGGTTTAATCATTTGTTGCAAGGAATAATGAATTACTGCGGCTGTCCTGAACCAGGGCTATTTAGCTCGCTGCTGAGTACCCTCTATACCATGTTATCATGTTCAGATAGGATTGAATTATGTATTGGCTCTGAAATGAGAAATAAAACAATGGTATGGAAATTAGATGCCGGCGAACGTATGAATCATATTAGGCCGGTATTGTTTTACCTAATGAAAGAAGGAGAAAATGCAAAATTCGGGGCAAAACGCCAGGGGACTGGTTCACACGTGGGTGAAATGGCATGTAGATTATGAAACCAAGGGAGCTGATTGAGCTCAAAGTGAGCCGTAGCAAGTTCACAAATCACAGGCCACGACTCCTTATATTCTGATTTGTTTTCATTGTAATTGTCTGCAATGCAAGGCTGAGGCTGCCCTCCCCTGCTTCCGGTGTTCTCCGGAACACGCAGGGTCATTAGGTGTTTGCTGTCATCCAGTACCAACTACTCTCGGAGAGGGTAAAGACGAGCCACACAGCATCAAACTTCGTAAAGAGCTGAACTGAGATGCTACCTCATAAAATATTCATGAAGCAGATTTCATCTGTTTCAACGAAGGAAGTCCTGTGTAAAATGCACCTGTTCCCGACAGGCCCTCGAGTTTGGGGGCATTGAGGAAGAAATTCAGAATTTCTGAGAAACTAGCATAAATAATTTTTATTTTTGAAAGGTAGTTTGCCCAAATAAACGTCAACTGTCAGATCCTGGTAACTTGCAGAAACAAATGAATACCAAACAATGTTATATATCATAGGCCTTTTTACACACAAAAAGTGCTGTTTCTGGTGATGGAGCAAATTTGTGGAAAGGAAGGACAGGAAGTCCATGCCTAGAGGGAGGAATGCAGTGAGAGTGGACTTGGTCTCAGGCATGGTGCCTCCTTCCATCCCATCTGCGCATCTGTAGACCCTGTCTCCTTCTTCTCACTGTCTGTGCTCCCCGGGAAGATCCTGCCTGAATGCTGCATTCCAGAAGAATCTCTGGCCCACTTCCTTGTATCTTCACTCGGAGGATTGCCCAACCTGTGGTTCTGACCTGGAGTTAAGAGGGTGGGCAACCCCGGCCCCTAGGGGGCATTTTGGATGACGCAGTGGTGGCAGGGAAGGGGACGTTGCTATGGCAATTAATGTTTACTGGCCAAGGTGAGTTGTAGTAAAGTAACTGCCCGTGTACATGCTTGCTTTCTGCGTAAGGCCTGGACGATGCGGACCTTGCGTTATTCATCCTTGTTCCTCCCGCACCTGGCTCAACGAACGTGTGTTGAATGAGCGAGAAGTGTTTGTATTTAATTACAGGCAGCGTTGGTCGGAACCGATAGATTTTTGAAAATTTACCTGCTTAAATACAAGATGTAAGGGAACATAATGACTTTAAGATTTAGAGGCATCACAGACCTTTGAATAGATGAGGAACCATTTTCCCCCCAGTATTCTTTCGGCTTTATTTACTTAGAGAATCATTGCATTTTTGACAGCTTTTGTGATTGATGAAAATGGCCTAGGAAATAATAGCCTCACAAAAATCAAAAGGCTCTCGAATCCCCCTTTTTATGAAAATCTATTTTCTTAAATGATGATATTAGAATGTGCTTCCCTGACCGGAGACAGAAACATGTTCGCAATCTTAAAAGCAGCAGCTCCAAAGAAAACCTTTCCGGAAGCCGATTGCTGGTGGAATGCTGTAATTTCCTTTAGAAACTCCAGCTGTTCCACAGCATGTGGTTAAATTAAGTGTGAGCGCTGTTAACTAGAAGGTAACCATTAGACTATTTTAAAAAGTATGACTAGCGTCCAATGTGTTAATCAAATAATTTGCTAATCACTCAGGATGGCGTAGCCTTTCAATCAGCCCCTCCGTTAACTTGATCCTCCCCGAGACCTTCGCTCCTCCTGCCTTTCTCCTCCTTTTTTCCCTCTGCAGCCAGCAGCCGGGCTCTTATTTTTCTTTGGAATGTTCCTCAGATCCCATTAAGGTGTGCTTTAATCCAAGTTATCTAGATGATCAAGAAAAATTAAGCCCCTAATAACAGCAAAATTGTAAGAAATTTGGACAAAATGACTCTCCGCATCACAGATTTTGTTTACTAGTGGGTAATTAATTCTCCACATATGTTGGGAACATCTGTCGCCGTGACCTGCCATCGGATCTGCGAAATGACTGCTGCGTGGTTTCCCCGCAGGTCATTAGCCGAGCTCTGAAAGGAAGCTCCTTCCTCCTGCCCTCAGCCCGGGCGACTTTCCCCTTCACTGGGGGCTTCTCCCTGTTACGTTCCTCGGAGTGAGATGGCCTCCACCGCATTTCCTTCTGTCACTGGTGGGCATCTCTGGCCACCTCCTGTTCGTGCTCCGCCCCACCCCCCAACATTGAAAGCAAGAGGAAAGCAGCTACCTGGACGTGGGGGAAGAGCTGGTGCGTCAGGGGCAGGAAGAAGAAGACTGTGCTGCCTTCTAGGCTGTCTCCCTCCACCTCCAAGCTGCGTGGGATCCGACAGAAACCAGAATGTTTCTGAGTCTTGACTTCCCAGCACCACTGGTGAGAAATTGGCCTCAGGTTTCTAGGGCACCATTGTCCAAAGACCTTGTCTTGACAGAAAGCAAAGGTGGCAGAGGGAGCCTGCGAAGGGGCTTTGGCAGATACTATCCGTTGCCATTCATTGGTTGGCATTTGGGGAATCAAAGCCAAGGGCAGGGGAGGCTTGTGGAGAAGGGAGAGCATTTGCCCCTCTCCCTGAGGTTCTAGCCAAGGCCAGCCCTCTGCCTAGAAGCTGTAGGGCCTACCAGGTAGCCTGGAAAAGCAGAGACGAAAAATCTCAGATACAGTGGAACTTCGAAAGTAAAATGGTGATAAGAGGAGGGACTCTGGTGACCCCTGACTATGAATTCTAAAATTTGCCCATGTTCTATCATCCTTGAGTGTCTAAACACAGCACCAGAGCACACTTTCTTCTTTGTCCACTTGTCTGTTGCCCTGCTAGCCCAGTAAAGTTGTCAAATACAGGGAATTTGCCTTGCTCAACTTAGCCTCTCTAGCATCCTACTATGTTAGCTGTCGCAGAACCAATGTTCACAAAATGTGTGATAAATGAACGCGTGGATGTTACAGTCGTTCCCCACTCACTACAGCCCTGCAAAGAAGGCATTGCCATTTCTGTTCTCCTAGTGAGGAAGCTGAGGCTTGGAGGCCTCAGGCTGCCCAGTGCCCCAGCTCGGCTGCGTCTGTTCCCAGCATCCTTGCTGGTCCCAGCTGTACTGGTGAGGATTGTGGTTGTTAAGGTCCCCCCTAGATTTTATTCCTGATTCTGCCACCATCACGGTCAAGTCCTTGACCTCTCGGAGCCATAGTTTTCTCATCTTGTAAAATGAGGAGGCTACTAGTTTCCAGTGGCTGCGCTGGCTATGAGGATCGCACCAGCGAGGTATGGAGAGCGCTTAGCACCATTGCTCAATTAACTATGCAAAAGAGAAACATTTTTCCTGTGTTGGTCTGAAAGACTGCAGTAAACACACAGCTTACACAACGGGCTTTTATCACCTGCTTATAACGATGGTTCTTGATCATCAGTAAACCCTCTCCTCCAGCTACTAGAATGGCACTTCCTACCTTTATCATGATGTGAGTAGTTATTTCTAAGTGGTTTTTAATTCCTGCTGTCATTTGTAGGGAATGCACACCGTCATTCCTGACATTACCAGAGCCCGGCTAAATTCAACGGAGATTCCCAACCTTGGTTTTGTTCAGACTGGGAGCCGTTCTAACCACTTTCCATCAAAGAACCAGCCAGAAGCCTCTACTAAACAAACGCTTTAGAGTAAAAGGACATGATTTTCATAAAAGCACACTTAAAAAAATAACCAAAACAGAATGATGGCTTACCTTGTAGAATGGTCACCGAGCAGGCAGTAGAGGTTAGTGGTTGTCAGATATTAGTTTTAAATGAGTAAATATTGCAGAGATGCCACTTCAGAATAATCCGGGAGAAAACAACGATGCCAGACCGAGTGGTAGTGATTCATGGTGAGCCCGTCACATCCAAAACAAATTTTCTTACCTTCTCCCATAGCAGTCTTGTCCATTCTCGTTAACAGAGGTTCTTTTCTTCTGATTGCTCTTCCTGGATTCCCCTGTCTTTCTCCTACTCTCCACCAGTCAGGAACCCCCGTTGGCTCTATTCTCCCAGTGCTTCCACTCTTAGTCTTAGCACCAAGTGGTCTCTGGCCTGGCAAAGGATCTTCCAGCTGCCAGCTCCACCCCCCCACCCCACAATCTTCTTTCAAACCAGCAGCATTATCTTTTTATTATGTAAATCAAAAGGCGTCCCCTGCAAATGCCCTCCAGTGGCTCCCATTTCACTCAACAAAAAGCCAAAGTCCTTCAATGGCATCTAAGACTTGGCCTCAGCTGGCCGCCCACTTGCTGCCCCAGCTCGTCTCTAAGAATTCTCTCACTTGCTCACCTCACCCTGGCTGCAAGGACCTCTTCGTTGTTCTTTGGCTCCTGCTATCAAGGTTTTGGTCAAACACAGACTTCTCAGGAGGCCCACTTTGACCACCTTGTTGAGCATTGTAGCACGCAGTCCTTAACCCAGAGTCCAGCATCTTTCCACGCCACCTCTGACCTTCTGACCCCGTCTCCCCACTAGAAGGTAACTGCCTTTGAAGACAAAATTGTGTCTGTTTTATTAGTGGTGTATCTCTAGTGGTTCAAAAAGCACCTGGTACATATGTAATGAATAGTCATTGAATAAATGGATGGGTGGAGTCGGCCTTACCTCTGTGCTTCAGTGTCGTTGTCTTGAGACGAGGGACAGCAGTGACGACTCCAAAGGGTTGCTGTGGGGATGAAATGAAATAACACAGGTAAGGCACTTAAAATTTACTTGGTGCATAGTGAATATGGAAAAAATATTTTAGTTATTATATACATTTGGATATGCTATAGAATCAGTATGTTCCATGGGAAACATATCATTTAAACTTTCCCTCAATTGGTATGAGGTAGTCCCATTGAATGGATGAGGAAACTGAGGCTCAGGATGACGAAGAAGCTCAATTGAGGTTACAGAGTAGGAGTTGGGCTGAGGAAGTATTCTAAGCCTATTGGATTCTCAAGTTTCATCTTGTGATAAGCCTTTAACCACGCCCCTCCTCCAGACCCAAGTAGATGGACATACATCATCTCCCAGGAAGTCTCTCATTAACCTGGGACTCTTGCAGACATTTCCATGGCATTAAAGGGAAGGGTCATCCCAGCTTTCAAAACGACACATTTGGGTCCTCACATCTGTGTCCAGATCGTTCTTCTCACCGTCTCTCGTCAGATCCATTTCCGCCTGCCTGTGAAATGGCGGATCTACTTGGGGCTCTGTCCTCAGCCCCTCTCTTCTCGCTCTAATCTGCCTTCCAGACCCACTGACCCATTTTTATTATCGTACCACAAGAGCCAGTGGCCGGAACTCCTGCACCTACATCTCCAGTCGCACCATCCTTCCGAGATCTCGACCAAAATACACGTCACCATTTAACTCCCTCGTGGAATATATCTCCCTGGCACATCATAGGCACCATGCCCCAAATGGAATCTATAATTTTTTTCCTTCTGAATTTGCTCCTCATCACTCTCAGTAAACAGCAAAATTTCCTCTCTAGCCCTAGAGGTCCCAAGGACCCAGGCAAATGACCCCGTAGCACACCAAAAGCCCGGAGGCCACTGTGATCCCTTCCATCTCCTTCGTACGCAGTCACTCACCAAGGTCCATGCGACTGGCCCTCCAATCTCTCCCAGTGTTTCCATCCTCACTCCCACCATACATATTCGCTCCAATCTTCGTGATCTCTCTGCTAGCTTACGGCAATAGCTTCCCGCACACTTTTTCTGCTCTGCAAACTTGTTCCACTTCCAGCTCACCTTCCACACGTTCGCTTGCCACAGCGATTGCAATTGAGAGCATGCTCCTTCTCAGCGTAGAACTCAAAGGCTTCCCGCTGACCTTTCAATCGAGTCCATGGGCACCTTTTGATGTTTTGAATTGGGCAGGCTGAACTCAGTCCTGTTGCATTTGTTCCAACGCTAATCTAGGTGCTACTCGGAGAGAATTTTTCAGTTGTAATTAAAGTTCCTAATAAATTGAATTTAAATCGATCAAAAAGGAGATCATCCTTAGGTGTGCCTGTCCTAAATAGTAGAGACCTTTAAAAGAGGGCTTAGGCGTTTCCTGAGTTTAGAGACTCCAAACAGCTCCTGCCTGTGGGGTTCCAGCCTGCTCATCGTAATCTTTCCTTCCTGGCTATTTGCCTTACAGATTTTAGACTGACTTAGCTATTCCTCACAAGTTTGTGAGCAACCCGTGTGTGTGCATATGTGTGTATGTCTATATGTGTACCTTTATGTATGTATATATGCCCACATGCTTGCTTGCATGCATGACTGTATATACGCACACAGGTTTCCTCTTCTCTAATTGAACCCTGCTGATACAATCCTTGAGATGGTCTAGGAGGCCTGGCACTACTCAGCATCGGTCTCTGTCTTCCCCCCATCTCTTCTTTCCTGTCCCACTTAGGAATGCATGTAGCTGCAAACCACAGACAACTCAGATAAACAGCAGCCTAAAGAGAGGGTTCGTTTTGCTCACAAGCAGAAGTCTGCACCAGTTCTTAGAGAAGTCAAGGTCTGGGGACACTACACAACAATGCCTCAGGGACCCAGGCAGGACTTTGTCCTTTGCCATTTTTTTCTCATGCTTGTCACCTCAGTGTGGTAAAATGGCTAACGCACCTGCGGGCATCAAGTCAATGCATCAGACAGGAAGAAAGGAGAGGCTAATGAAAACCAAATGCCAAGAGCAAAAGGTGAAAAGACAGGAAAACCTTCTCATTGCAAGGCTTTGTGTTTATATTAGGAAATGAATAGTTTCCCCAGAGATTTCCATCCATATCTCATAGCCGGAGCTGCATGACGTGGCTGCAATAAGGTGTGGAGACCAAGATTCGAGCATATATTTACACGGTAGAGACAGGCACGAAAAAGAGGGGTGGGAATTACAGTTGGATCAGCCAACAGATAATATTTACCAAATTTCCTCTCCCCTCTTTCCAGCTGATGAACTCACCCCTTCCTTTGCCATCTCTGCATAAATATAATCCCTTCAGGAAGCCCTCTGTCTCATTCATCTGACCACGTTGAGTCCAACTATTGAAAATCCTTCTCCTTTGTGATGCTTACCAAACCAAAGTCAATCTATCCTGGTAGGTTATAAGCTGGCCAGCAGGGCAGAGGTTATATTTCTTATATTCTCAGTGTTTAGCACAAGACCTGGAACATCTATTTGCTTCTTAGTCCCGCTGTGCCCTGGTAAGCACCATAGCCTATGACATAGTGCTGTCTGTCCCGTCCATCAGTAAATGAGAACCCAGTGTGACAACCAACAGGGCTCTCTTGATTTTGACTAGAGTCCTCCCTCCTGCAATGCTAAGGAGGCAGCATCATTGTTTTCTGGTCTATGGGAGAAAGGAAGTCACCAGGATAGAGACAGCACACACAGTCTTCAAGGCAACTGTCCTATCACAGCCTGATGACAAGGCCCACCACGCCTGTATATAATTAGTTGTCATTGTTTAGCATTCAGATTTCTTCACCACATACAAAATGTATATAATTACAGTTCTCTAGAAGAGAAGCTACTGTTCTGGACTGATGCATCAGCCAGTCCTTTTAGGTTTCACAGAATGCAGAAGCTTGGGCTATTATCTTGGCTCCTTGGGTGCTGCAATTGGCTTGAAGGTGGCTTGGTGAGCGCCCTGGAGAGGTCTAAGAACCACTGGGTTGACTCACACAATCACCGGTCTCCTGCAGGCGCGCCTTCCTTGGGTCTGTGACTCCTCCCACTGGCTGGACCCTCCCCTCTCAGGAGCTGTCCCCAGGATCCCGGTGTGCTTTCTAGAGAGAACCTCTTGGCACCTGCAGGGAGGGGGTTCCTCTGTTTTGGGGGTTATCGAAAGCCCCATTCTTTCTGCTCCGCCCTGCGTGGTGTCAGATACCATGTGGGTCTCTCAGCAATGAGCTGTCTCCACACATTGTCATGTTGGGGACACCTTGGCATCTAGCGTTCTTGCAGATGGTCTCTGCGGGTTTTAGTTTTTCTATCTAATTTGACCCATTTGTTTTGTAAAGAAAATAAAGGAGATACAACATAAACCTGCTACCACCTTGTCATTCTCTTTGAAACCCACTCTAATTGGGATTTTACCCCAAATTGTACCAAAGTTCTATAAATCTCACCAATAACATCTGTGTTTCTCAAGCTAACGGTCAATTTTCCTGCTGCTTGGCTTTCCCAGCAGCATTGGGCCCCATTGTACCACTTTCTTTTCCTGATATTCTGTCCCCATGTAGCGTCTGGGCCACCACCCTCTTCTGGGTTTCCATCCGTCTTACTGGTTGACCCTGCATGTCTGTCTTTGGTGGTGTCTTCTCTTTTCCCCAACCTCTTAATGGTGAGGTCGTGACCACCAATGTGATGACATATGTAGCTGCGGCCCTTGGGAGGGTATGAAAGTGGAATTTGGAAGAAGAAAAAGGAGAAGAAGAAGGAGTAGGTGGAGGAAGGGGAGGAGGAGAGAGAGGGATTACTTTCTCCACCAAGTGAGGACAGGCGGACATCCACAAGCCCGGGAGCAGATAGGAGCATAAACTGTAGCGACTCTCAGTATTTGAATGTGGCTATTTACGGGAGTTCATAGCCATGGGCATCTTTCTACTTTCTGGTTAGAGTTCATAGTGGTAAATAAGCAGACATTATTGACAATAATTACCTATAATAGTTCATCAATTCTAAGAGGCACTCAAAAATGTTTACACCTATGAATTTCAGGTGTATCTTATAATAGCATCTTCTGTGTGATGAAGTCTAGTAATATTTTGGTGTTTATTATACATCAGACACTATTCTCGCTGCCTCGTTTAATGCTGTCATTGTTCAATAGTCCCATTAACCCTACATGGTGGTGACACTGTTAACCCCATTTTGTAGGCGGGGAAGCCGAGGCATAGAAAGATGAAGTAAGACGTTCAAGGCCCCACGTCTAATACATGGCAGAAATGAGATTTGAACCTTGAGAGTGAATTTGTGTTCTTAACCAAAGCAGACACACTGCCACTCACTGCCCCCGGGAAGGAGGGGGCAGGCCTACTGGTGGCTGGAAAGAAGCTGAATTTGGAGAGGTTAGTGAAGGTCAACTGTACCATGTGGACGTGACTTCCCTCCCCAGCTCTCGTGTCTTCCCTCCAAACTTCCTTCTAGCCCTGGTTTTTCAGCTGGGGTGTTGGGTCCATTCCTACAATGCCAAGCGGTGTGTGAGACAGGGAGGAAGAGAGACGGGGGTCGGAAGAACACAGCTCTGGAAAAGTTCTCCTGTTCTTTGCCTCTTGAAGGCAGCTTGGCACCTTCCCAAATGACACTGGGACACGCTACGGGGCCGGCTCCCAGAAATCTTTTCCCTCCTATGATTTGTCTTGGTCCTGAATGCACTGGAAATCTTGTGGGTTTTTGCTTGTTTGTTTATTTGTTTTTTGTGCTAAAACCAGGGAAGGAGAACGGAATGGTGAAGGAAGAGAACTATACCTTTCAAATGCTGGTTCAAGTGCACAAGGGAAAAAAAAACCCAAAGCTGATACAGATTAGTTCCTATGATAAATCACTTTTTAATCAGTCATAATTTCGCATTAAGTGCTGAATAAATGCCCTTTGTTTCATACTTAAACTGTCAGCAAGGAACATCAGCAGGGCAAACCAGTGCCTATCATTAGAGCAGAGAAAAATCAATACTGGTTTTAATTAAAGGCAGGCACAGCCGAGCCCTGAGACAAGCAAATCTTCTTGTCAGCTCAGCCCCCCTTTCAACTCGAGCACAAGTTCAGTTCAGAAGTTAAGAGGCAGCCAGAGGCAGGGGCGGGGCGAGGCAACCGCTTTAGGGTAGCGGCCGGGAGGCAAGTGGTTAGAGAAGACAGAGGGGGACCTGGGGGAACGTCTGCCTCCCATCCGGCCGGTCCCCAGGGTGGGACGAAGGGGAGGCGCTGGCTTCTGCTGGACAGATGGTTTTTCGCTTCCCGATTAGCATCTGTTGTCTAACAGACATTTTTGTCAGTCTTCTTCTTTTCTTTTAAAAGTCATTTTTAAATGATTCCTTTCATATTTTACACCTTTGACTCTCCCCCTTTCGGAGAGCAAGCGTCCAGCACGACAGAACTCAGTCTCGTACCACCAAGGACGGGAGCGACGTGCTATCACTTTGCTACACGGGCACGCCTCCGAGATGCTGCGGGTTGGGTTCCGGACCCCCGCAATAAAGAGGGTCACACGGAGTTTTGGGTTTCCCTCTGCATGTTAAAGTTATATTTATTCTCTCTTGTTGTCCATTAGCTGTGCAGTAGGGTTATGTCTAAAAAATCCAGCATACATACCTTAACTAAAAAAAACTTTATTGCTAAAAAATGCTAACCATCATTGGAGCTTTCAGTGAGTGGGTTGTCATCTTCTTGCTGGTGGCGAATCTTAATTTAATGCTGTTAAGCGAGGTGTGCCTGTCTTCTATGTGTCAGAAGCAAGTCACCAGGTCAAGCCACACTCAAGAGGAGGGGGTCACACAAGGTTGTGAATAAAAGGTGGGGATATATATATATATATATATATATATGATTTCTGAAGCTTCAGCACCCAAATTACATAGCTTACATAAGGTTATATTTACATATATTCCTGAGATCATTTGTCCTATGAGAAACAAATTTGTTCCAGTCTGGTTTATGCATGGCACAACCAGAGAATTCTTTTAAAAATTATTTATTGATGTTTAGAGGAAGGAGGATTAGAGAGAGATGAGGGGAGAGAGACATCAGTCTGTTGTTCCTTCTACCCATACATTCCCTGGCTGACCTTTGCATGAGCCTTAAATGCAACTCAACTCATAACCTTGGTACATTAGGATACCAAGCTACCCGGCCAGGGCCCGACCAGAGAATTCTTAATGGTATAGTGCTGGTATGTGATTGAGCCACAAGCTGTAATTCCTCACTGCCTACAAAATCATCAAAACTTTTTAGTGGTGTCTGTGGTCTCCCCTCAGCACCAGCTCTACCTGCCTGTTCTTGCGTGTAGAGCCTCCACTCTCTTTGCGTCATAATGTCCCCTGTTTCTTACGTTATTCCCTCTCTGAACCTGTTTGCCATATTTCCCATGACTTTCCAAGATCCTACTCTGATCGAATCCTGCACTCTTTGAGGCCTGGTTCAAGTTCATTGCCCCCGCACCCTGTAAAACTGTGGACTACGGAATTGTGATACCCTGAAAAGTCATTAGAAATGGTTGTATTTACTGTTTACACAATTATGTAGAGACTGATCTCACAGATGTTCAATTCCTGTTTTGTCTTAGATTTTTCTTTAACCTTTTATGTTCTATTCCCTTTTGTATTGCTCTTAGCCACTGCCCAGGGTTGACAGTCACTGTGTATCTGTTCATCTTTCGATGGCGTGGATTGCATGGAACTCCAGATGGGCCTTCGACCCCAGAGGTGATTGGATCGACTACGATTACCTTCACAGAGCTGGGTGAAGTGGCCGGGCATGGAGTGCTGTAATGGGTGTGAGACTAAGAAGTGGGACAGAGAGAAATGCATGTGACCACTGGAGAGGACAGGGCAAGGCACAAATAATGCCCCCTTTTTATGAGCTGGTAATCTATACCAAATCTTCGATTACAAAAGCATCAATATGTAATTCTGTAACATAACAATATCACCCTCAAGGACACCACATGACATTTTAGGTAGTATCTTCATGTTGCTGTCCATCTCGTGCGAGACCTTCACGAACCCTACCAATCACACTCAGTGACGTTACTTCTGCTGGACCCTGTATTACATGGTCCTTACCGGGTTGTGTGAAGAGTGTTTTATTAATAATAACACAGTGAAATAAGACCCACTTCTAGGTTAAAAACTCCTCCTTAGTGGATTTCTTACAACCTCCCTTTTGCATATGTAGGATGAACAATGATTTTTTAAATTTGAAAATTAAATACTGGAAGTCCAATTCGGTAATACTCGAGTGGTTTGATTTCTGATGAGCACCAACTCTACAGGGAAAGGGGTTTATTGTAGACATCTCTGAATTATTTCCCACATGGTTAAAAGTTCTTAGAGGGCAGGGCTACGTTATTCACTTTTTAAAATAAACTTATTTTTCCTAGAACAGTTTTAGATTTATAGAAAAACTGAGCAGGTAGTACAGAGAGTTTCCACATAGCCAAGCCCTAAGGTTTCCCTATTACTGACATCTTACAATAGAATGGTGCCTTTGCTACCAATAATGGACTGATATTCATACGTTACTGTTAACTTCAGTCCACACTTTATGGCGAAATATGGTCACCAGACTGCCTTTGAATTTATGCTCTGCCCCTTTTCTCTTCCAGAGCCCCACCTAGAGCAGCGTGCTTCACTTAGTCATCACGCCTCCTTCCGTCCCTCTTGTCTCTGACAGTTTCTCAGACTGTCTTTGCCTGTGTTGACCTTGGCAGCATGGAGAAGTTTGGTCCGGATTTTGTAGGATTCCCACCTATTGGAATTTACCTGCTTTTCTTACGATTAGACCGGGGCTCTCTGGGCTTTTTAGGAGAATGGTCGCAGAGCTGAAGTGTCACTTTCATCACGTCATGTCAAGGGTACATACTGTCAACATGACATCGCTCTGAACGTTGGCCTGGCTCCGTGGAGGGAGTGTTGGTCAGCTTTCTCCACTATGGAAGTGGTCTTTCCCAGCCACTTTCCTTACCCTCCTCTTGGGAAGGAAGTCGAGATGCACAGCCCACATGTAAAGCAGTGAAGAGTTGAAGCACTAATGTCTCGAGAAGGGAGAACTTGCATAAATTTTTTGGAATTCTGCTACACAGCATTTTTGTCTCTTCTGCCCACTTATTAATTGACATCAGAATGGACTCCTGGATATTCAGATATTTATTGTACACCTTTGGTCATACTCCTACAGTACTTTATTTTGTTGCCCTTTGGCATGCCCTATTAGCATCTCAATGGAATCTTTGTTGAATGCAGTTAAATGGTGAATGATGGCGTAGCTTATTTTGCTATCATACATATCCACAGTTAGATTTGCAAAAACAGTAACGCCTCTGTTTGTGGTTTCTCTCTTGCAAAGAGACGTGCACCATCTATTTTTTTTTTGAGCGAATATATTTCCATTTCCCTTCCCGAGCATTTCCCTCTCTGTATTTCAGTTACTGGCAAGAAGCCTAGAGGCATTTCAGCAATATTTTGGTGTATTTACTCCATTCTAAGGGCCCTCTGAAACTTAAAGAGCGCAAAAGCCAAACTCTCAAAGCTCCAATGATTCTAGAGCTCAGGGGAGACAGGAGCTCTGTTTTCTGTCTTTTTACTTTGGGCCTCGCTCTTCCATCTGCCACCATCAAACAAGACATTGACCTGGGAGTGGGCACAGACAAGCAAAGTCCAGCCCAAGCGTGGGTAGATGTCTTGGGTTGATGTCCTGGGTCAACCTGATTTGCCCCTGCCTCCTCCTCCTCGGGTCTCTTCCACCCCTAGTCTTGCTTCAGACAAGGGGTTTCCAGGGAGTCTTTGCCTTTTGATCTCCTCTCTGATCTAATGCAATTGTCCACTGGCAGAAGCGCTGTGAGGTGCAGAATAAAGTAATGACACTAATTTGATTTGCGCCCCACCCCCTCCCTTAAGATCTACATGTCTTTATTGTATTAGATGCCTAATGAGATTATCTGTCTGCACTCGGGCAGGGGACCTGCAGCAGAACTGTGGGAGGGGTCCTCTGGGGAGACTTCCCCCCATTTACATCCCATCTTTAATGGATATGGACCTGCCTGCCCTTGAGTCACGAGGTGACCATATTTCGCTTCCTGGGCTATCCTGTGGCCACTGCTACAGAGAGGTGTGGGCTTCTTTTCAATTCCAGGGGAAGGAACAGGACGCAAGGATAATGCGGGGCAGGGCAGTTCATGGAAAGAGCTCCAAGCAAACAGTCAGCTTCAAATCACGTGTCAGAAAGAGATTTGCTCATTTTGCCAACAGCACTGGAAATAGTGAGCGACAGAAATAACACTTCAAAGGACCTCCCCAAGGACTTCGAGTTCCCTGAATCATGTCATTGCACTGAGGTGGCTCCAAGGATTTGAGAATATGTCCCGGCCCAAGTCGGCCTGGCCAGGGGCCATTGAAGAGAGACATGAACATGAATTTATTCTGGAGGGCCCCTATCCCTTACGACAGACACAACGCTCGTTTCCTTCCTCCGCTCTTTGCACCACCCGTGATGGGAGATTTGAACCATTTCATGAATGTCTATTTATCCAGCCTCTCATTATCTTCACCCAAATTTTTGCAGTGCTACAGGCATTAACCTTCCTCTATTTTCTAGACCCAAAACATTCGATCTACCTGTCTCAAAAACAACATGCGCTTGCAAGAGTGTGATATCATTTTGCCTTTTTTTAGTCCCAAAGCTGCTTTTGAACTGGTTGATAACCTTGCTAAAAGCTCTGACTTAATCAATATAATGCGTTTATTTATACAGTTCGGTGAATTCGTTTACCATCTAGTTGGGGAGGGGACAAACATCGGCAATTCACAACTCACAACATAAAAACATTCTTGACTGTTTCAGAAAAAAGGGGGCGGGGAGAAACTGGAGTATTACCCAAAGAGTCATTTATAAAAGCAAACTTTTCTCCTGGTTTGAGATTTCTCTTGGGTCCCTGACATCACAGGAGGAAAGGAAAAGCCAGGGGACTGGCACATCGCAGTGACTTTTCTAGTGGGAAAAAGGCAGTTTCGGTCTAATCTCAGGTCTTTAAGAGGAATCTATCAGCTTTGGTTTGGCTCTCAGTGGGCAGGTGTCTGCTTGGTAGAAGCACCATACATAATTCACCACCAGAGAGCCCCAGAACTTAGCAGGAAGGCTAAATTACCTGTCACTTCCAGAGAAGGTGTTCCCTTCAGGTCAAGGTTGAAAACTCTGGTAAGCCCGGGTGGGGAAGAGCACGCCAGTTCCAGTTTAAACACCAGCGCTGCTTCTCAGATGCGAGATACATAGGCTGGCTATTTACCTACATTTTTACAAGGCCAATTGACTCCTTATCATTCTGAAATCAGATTGGAGAGGAGGAAGGGAAGTTGCTTGTTCTAACCGATCTAAAGTGATCAGAGACCACTTTGTTTGTTTATATTAAATCCATGGAAGCCTGGAGAAGCTTACTCTTTTCACGGAGGGGTGGGCCGGGGGTCTGGTCAGAGGCGTGAGCCTCTGCAGCTTACCCTGAATATAAACGCGTCTCCTCGTTACCCCCGGGACAGAACACAGAGCCTTGTCCCAGTCAGGCTCTGACTTCGGAACACAGTTTCTGAAAGGCAGGTGCCAGCTGGCTGTCATTGAGCTGCTGATCATGCTTCTCCCCTTGATTGACGGGTGATGGATTGGCGGGTGGAGGGGAGCTGGGTGGAGCCTGAGTCAGGGAGATGGGGGAGCCTGTCTCACCTCTGTCATTTTGGCGAACCTGTTTGAGGTCTCACACATGGATTCCCTTCAGATTTATCACCTGTATTTCAGGAGCTTTGTTTTTGAAATAACACAATACAAAACAAATACATAGCATAAAACACAGACCCACCATGCAAATGGGGGTGGGACTGGGAAAAGAGGGTGCCGCTCAGTTTAGGGGGTATTTTCTAGGTTTGATTCTGGGCCAATGAGAAAAAACTAGTCGCGTAGTATTTTTAACTCATCTGTTGCTTTACAATTTTTCAGTTATGAAGCAAATCTGTAGTTTTCATGAAAGAACTGAGTTTCATAAGTTCTTTATCTCTAATAAAATAAAAAGGTTGAATCCTTAAGATTTCTGAGATGTTTGTATATAGGAGAATGTTGTGTTATATTAAAACTCTTTAACTAAATGTGTTAGTCAAATGAATACCATCAAAATTAAGGATCAGCTCTGCAGTATCTGAGAAGGTGTTGCATTTGGTAACACAAAGACACTGAGTGTAGTGATGCAGGAGGAGAAAAGTCACAAACACTTCTTAAAGCAAGAAGCAAAAGGCAAGGCAAGCGAGCGTCAGAATTATCAGATGTTGCTTGGTAAATAAATAGATGACGGATTGATTGATCCAGAACTGTTCACCACAGCTGGGAAAAATATTTAACGTTTAAATTCAGATGATCTTTCAGCACAGAAATTTTCTCAACTATACCGCAGGAAAAGGTAGTGCTTTCTAATTGTGTTAAAATAAAGTGTCATTGTATTTTGGTGACCCCAGGAGAGGCAGAAATAAAAACTATTAATTCAACAAAGAGCATTTTCCATATTTTTGATGGAAATGTGGTATAAATTAGTATTTCCTTCAGAATAGTGTTTTGGGATGATGTATAACACTAATTATGTATTATTCCAATTAATCGCCGAACGAGTAAGTATATTTTCTTAAACCATGGAAAGCTGTGACCTGATAGTGTCTGTTGTCTATACTCTTCTGAATATATTTTCAAAATTTGTTTTCAATGGACATAAAGTAAAATTTAGCCTTTGGTTGTGTCGTTCTACCCCTTTGACAAATGCACAGTTACATAACTCCTACCTCAATGAATATACAGAATAATTCCCTCGTCTTCCCCAACATACTTGATGTTACCTCTTTCTGGCTAAGCCCCTTCCCCATCTTTAACCGCTGGCAACCACTGACTTGCTCTCCACTGTAAAGTTTTGTCTCTTCCAGAATGTCATATAAATGGGCCCATACTGAGTGTATGGGCACACACTCGTACACTTGGGTCTGACTTCCTTTCTTTCAGGTCTGACTTCTTTTCTCTTCACACAATGCGTTTTAGCTTCGACCACATTCCGTATAATGGTCTGTTCTGATTTATTACTGAAGAGTATCCCATTATATGTGCCTATCAGTTTGAATTTGGTATATTTTCAGGAGACCACGAACAAGGGGACTATGCCATTAAGTTGTATATCACGAAAGCAAGTTGTATATATTTTGCAAGGATTATAGAACTAAATTTAATTATTTATTTTTGAACAAAGTATGAAAAATGACCTGAAGAAAATACACCAAAAATATTAATAGTGGTTGTCTTTATGAGTAACTTCTTTTCTTTTGTTCTACTTTTGTTTAGTTTTTTTAAATAAAGGGAACATATCATTTCCATAGTAGAAAAACTTGATTTTGAAAAAGATGATACAGTTATATGGATATTAAAATACCCAGGGGATATAACTTGCAGAAATGAAAATACACTTTATTGTCTTTTGATTTAGGTGGTATTAAATAATCTTACTCAAGTATACTTTTATCAAGGAATGAGAAAAAAATTGGGCTCCTCAAAAAGTTTACTTAACCCAAAGGAGGCAAATCGATGCTAACTTTCAAATTATGATTTACAGTGTCTTTCGATTTATAATTTTTTCTATCATGACTTTTTACCTGCCATCAAGCAGACTGCTGCTTCTTTAAGAAGTGAGGGTCTCCAAACAGTTTGTGAAGTAATAGATCATATATAAATAGGTTGTTTGCTCTCGGTGCAGATGCCGTCATTACTGACTACTTCCAGGCTCTTTGAGAGCTAAATAATTCCGTAATGCATCATTGCACATCTAGCTGCTTCGTAGCAGATGGTTTCCGGGGTCCATCTGCTCACAGCAATGTTTTCAACAAGCCCCCTTCACCTCCACCAAAAGGTTCGGGAGCGTTAGAAGATTCGTTCTCCACTACAGGTGCCTTTCCTTGGCTCCCCTGTGCTAAGGAAGGGGCCGCTGTCTTTTTTTTCCTTCCAGAAAGGAAATGCTGGCCTGAGTAAGGGTAAGAAGTACCCGTGCGAGTGCTAGGGGAGCAAGTGAAAGAGTATCTTGACTTAAAAAATTTGTAAACTCGCGGGGAGAGAGAGAGAGAGAATAATGATAATGAATGATAATGAAGTGATTGCCTTCCTGGGCTCACTATGTGAAAAATGAGATACTGGGCGGTCCCCTTTGTTACCCCTGTCCCTAATATGTGCAGGAGCAGCGTGCACTTCTTGAGGGTTTTCTGGAGAAAAGAATGTACTCCTTCTGCCTTTGGGGCCACGTGGGAGTCCCTCGGGCAAGGTCCGGATGAGCGCGTGGAAACATTGCAGAGCTCCGACTAAAACTGTAGGCAACAGGGCGAACTGAACGTAAGACCCGAGCGTGAGAAGGTCCCGCGGAAAGCGTCGTGGGAACACAGCTCGTCTGATCCCAGGCCTCCCCGACGCCCCACGACCTAAGTGATCGGGGGCATTTGCAGGCCGAACAGGAAGGCAGCGCACAATGACGGAGCCGTGCAACGCAGCTGCTCTCGAAATACGCAGCGTTTCCTTTTCCCAGTCGGCAAATAACAAGGAAAGGCAAAGTTGGTGGTGTGGAAGCTCAGAGCCGTGAGCGAGGAGTTTGAAAAGAAAGGAAAAAACTCATGGCCTGTTAGTTTGGATCAGGTCAATGTACACCTCTGACCCGACACGCCAAAAACACGGGTTCAGCCCTACGCACCACACAAATGTCTTCCAGGCACTGAGCAATGAGGGAGATGTCACTTCGTCACCAGTCTGCCAGCGAGGGGGCGGTGGAGGGCCCGCTGGTTCAGAGAACGGCATGGTAATCGAATGGCCTTGCTCCTCTCCGCAGCCGCGCAAAGAGGCGTCTGGGTAGGACAGCGCTCTGTGCTTCCAGAGCCGGAGACTGCGTTTCAATTTGTCTTTCGAAAAGGAGCCCGTGGATTGGCATGAGGACATTAAACAGAATTACTGAAGCTTTCTGAGTTATATTTCAGAAAGCTGTTTATCACCAGCGGGCAAATTGTTTCCTTCTTTTTCTTTTTTTGTTAAGAAAAAGCAAAACAATATTAGGGAAAACAAACGAGACTTTGGCTCACTGGAATGAAGGGCACTGCTCTATGCAATTGTCATCGCAGGTGGCTCCAGACTTCTACTATTAGTCCACTCATTTTTAACAGGCGTTATTAAGTACCTACTAGGTGCCCAGAAGTGGACAAAGTTTACGGTGGACACCCCCTTTCCAACCTTCAGGATCTTGCTTGCTTGGGCTGTGCCTTGGAAGCTGAAACTCCAAGTTTGCTAAACGGCGTGTGTCAGAGGTGAGTGATTTATTACCAGTCCCCAGTCCGAAGGAGGGGCCTGCGTTGGAGACCGCAGGGAGCACGCATTCCCGATACCAGCATCAATGTCATCTTGATTATCCTGTCGAGAATATCCACTGAGATTGACTTTACCATCACTCCTGCTTTTGCTGTGAAAGCAGAAATGCTGCAGACGTGTTCTCTGTGTTTTTGAAATCTTTTGTGTCTGTTTTCACCCAGTTTTTTCTTTAAGGTGTTGGCCGTATGGCTCAAGCATGCTCAGCACTGTTAGCTTTATGAACGGAAGGAGAGGACTTGTTTTGTGCCCTTAAGTAGTTTATAATCTAATTGGGGGAAGAAGCCAGACCTATCCCAAACTGTGAGAAACAGTTGTTGGAAACGTTCGGGGACTGAGGCCCTTCAAACCGGGGAAAAGAGGAATGTGGAGCTGAGTAAATTGGAAATGCGTTCATTTTCTTATGCCCTCACGGAGCCTAACAAACCTTTTATTTTTAAATCCTCACCTGAGGACATGCCTATTGACTTTAGAGAGAGGGACAGGGGAAGGGGAGAGGGAGAGAAACACCAACGTGAGAGAGAAACATCGATCTATTGCTTCTTCTGTGTGCCCAACAGGGGATGGAACCTGCAACCCAGGCACATGCCCCTGCCAGAAATTGAATCCGCAACCTTTCGGTTATGGGCCAGTCCTCCAACACACTCAGCCACACTGCTGTGCCTTGGTTTGCAGAACTAGCACCTTAATCTCTGCCTTCCTCCTCCCATAGAGTTCCCCGTCTGTGAGTGTTGGTCTCTGCGTTCCAATTTCCCCTTTTTACAAGATATCAGTCATGCTGGATTAGAGAGCCCAACCTAAAGACCTTGTCATAACTTGACTGTATCTGCAATGACCCTGTTTCCAGATAAGGTCACCTTCACAGACCCAGAGGGTGAGGTCTCCCATGTCTACTGGGTGGGGGACGCAGTTCAACCCACAGCATCCCATCCGACCGAGGTTCTGGGACACACGGATCACCACGTGCGTGTCCCCGTCTGCCTAGGCAGAGGCAGATGTGCAGAGCCATGCTGGATGCGACAGCAGAATTTATTCATCTAAAAGATGGAATAATGCCCCGTGGCACGCACTAGGGTGGCTGTCAGACAGTGAGTTACAAAACATTTGGAGAAATGAGAAATTTAAAGAATGAGTCCTTGAATATGAGGATTTAAAGTTCTCACCCAAAAGATAGGCTCTGTATTGCCATAGAGAGGTTTACTTATTTGTCACAAAATGAACAAAGAGAAACCCTTGGTCAAACCTAGTGCCCTGAGAAAAATCTGTGTTTTGGC
>PVKM010006528.1:0-43982 GCA_004027735.1 Carollia perspicillata | reverse complement strand
CTTTAGTTCATGTCCACGTGTCATAAGTTCTTTAGCTTCCACATTTCCCACACTACTCTTGCCCTCTCCCTGTCTATTTTTCCCCCACTGTCTATGCCACTTATTCTCTGTACCTTCTTCCCCCTCTTCCTCCCACTCCCCTGTTGCTAACCTTCCACGTGATCTCCATTTCTGTGGCTCTGCTCCTGTTTTAGGTGACCACTTAGTCTGCTTTTGTTTTAGGTGCAGATGTTAATAACTGAATTTGCTGTCCTTTTACTGTTCGTATTTTTATCTTCTTTTTCTTAGATGAATCCCTTTAACCTTTCATATAGTAAGGGCTTGGTGATGATGAACTCCTTGAACTTGATCTTATCTGAGAAGCATTTTATCTGCCCTTCCATTCTGAATGAAAGTTTTGCTGGATAGAGCAGTCTTGGATGTAGGTCCTTGTGTTTCATGACTTGGAATTTTTGAAGTCTTTGTTCTATGTCTGTGAAATATGCCAGTGGTACTTTAATAGGTATTGCACTGAATCTGTACATTGCTTTGGGTAATATGAACATTTTGATGATGTTAATTCTTCTGATCCATGAACACAGTATATGTTTCCATTTGTTTCTGTCTTCCTTGATTTCTTTCTTCAGTGTTGTGTAGTTTTCTGCATACAGGTCTTTTACCTCCTTGGTTAGATTTATTCCTAGGTATTTTATTTTTCTTTTTGCTATATCAAATGGGATTTTTTTCCTTGATTTCTGCTTCTGCTGTTTCATTGTTGGTATACAAAAATGCCTTTGATTTCTGGATATTGCCTTTGTATCCCACTATTTTGCCAAATTCATTTATTAGGTTGAGCAGTTTTTGGTGGAGTCTATAGGACTTTCCATGTACACAATCATATCATCTGCAAACAGTGAGAGTTTTGTTTCCTCCTTTCCAATTTGGATGCCTTTTATTTCCTTTTCTCATCTGATCACTGTGGCTAAGACTTCTAATACTATATTGAATAGAAGTGGTAAAAGTGGACAACCTTGTCTTGTTCCTGATCTTAGTGAAAAAGATTTTAGTTTTTTCCCATTGAGTGTGATGTTGGCTGCAGGTCTCTCATATATGGCCTTTATTATGTTGAGGAATGTTCTATTTCCACTTTGCTCAGTGTTTTTATCATAAATGGGTGCTGTACCTTGTCAAATGCTTTTTCTGCATCTATTGATATGATCATGTGACTTTTGTCTTTGCTTTTGTTTATGTGATGTATTACATTTACTGATTTGGGAATATTGAACCATTCTTGCATCCCTCGGATGAATCCCACTTGGTCATGGTGTATGATCTTTTTAATGTATTGCTGGATGCGGTTTGCCAATATTTTGTTGAGGATTTTAGCGTCTATGTTCATCAGCGATATTGGCCTGAAGTTTTCTTTCTTTGTTGTGTCTTTATCTGGTTTTGGGATTAGGATGATGCTGGCTTCATAAAAAGAGTTTGGGAGTCTTCCATCACTTTGGATTTTTTTGAATCATCTGTGAAGGATAGGGGTTAGCTCTTCCTTAAATGCTCTGTAGAATTCTCCTATGAAACCATCTGGCCCAGAGCTTTTGTGTGTCGGGAGTTTTTTGATCACTGCTTCAATTTCATCTGCTGTCATTAGTGTGTTCAGGCTCTCTGCTTCTTCTTCATTTAGTTTTGGAAGATTATTTTTTTCTATAAATTTATCCATATCACCTAGGTTTTCAAATTTCTTGGCATATAGTTCTTCACAGTAATTTCTCACAATCCTTTGTATTTCTGTGGTGTCAGTTGTAATCTCTCCTCTTTCATTTCTGATTGTGTTTATTTGGGTCCTCTCTCTTTTTTTCTTGATAAGCCTGCTTAAAGGCTTGTTGATTTTGTTTATCTTTTCAAAAATCCAGCTCTTGGATTCATTGATCCTTAGTATTGTGCTTTTGGTCTCTATGTCATTTAATTCTGCTCTGATCTTGCTTATTTCCTTCCTTCTACTGGCTCTGAGCTGTCTTTGTTGTTTTTCCTCGACTTCTTGTAGGCGTAGGGTTAGGTTGTTTGTTTGAAATGTTTCTATCTTTTTCAGGTAGGCCTGTATTGCTATAACTTCCCTGTCAGGACTGCCTTTGCTGTGTCTCATAAATTTTGAGTTGTCATGAGTTCATTTTCATTGTTTCCAAAAACTTTTTGATTTCTTCCCTAATTTCACTCTTGACCCATTCATTATTTAATAGCATGCTATTCAACCTCCATGATTTTGAGTGTTTTGGGTTTTTTCTCTTGGGGTTAGTTTCTAGTTTCAGTCCCTTGTGGTTGGAGAAAATGCTTGGCATGATTTCAATTTTTTTGAATTTGTTGAGGTTTATTTTGTGTCCTATCATGTGGTCTATCTTTGAAAATGCTCCATGTGCATTTGAAAAGAATGTGTATTTAGCTTCTTTGGGATGAAGGGCCCTATATATATCAGTTGAGTCTATTTCATCTAGGGCATTGTTCAATGCCACGATATCTTTGTTGATATTTTGTCTGGAAGATCTATTCATTCTTGACAGTGGGGTGTTAAAATCCCCTACTATAATTGTGTTGCTGTCAATATCTTTCTTGAAGTCCTCTAAGATTTTCTTTATGTATTTGGGTGCTCCTATTTTGGGTGCATATATATTTACAATGTTTATGTCTTCTTGGTGGAGTCTTCCCTTGAGTATTATGAAGTGACCTTCTTGGTCTCTCCTTATGGCTCTTTTTTTTTTTGTAGTCTATTTTGTCTGATATGAGTATTGCTACCCCAGCTTTTTTTTTTTTTTCCTGTTTACTTGGAAAATTTGTTTCCAGCCCTTCACTTTCAGTCTGTGTAGGTCTTTTGTCCTGAGGTGGGTCTCTTGTAGGCAGCATATGTGTGGGTCATGCTTTCTTATCCATTTAACTATTCTATGTCTTTTAATTGGAGCATTTAATCCATTTACATTTAAGGTTATTATTGATAGGTACTTATTTATTGCCATTTTCATACCTATGTTCCTCTTTCTCTTTCTCTCTTTTCCTCCCTTTCCTTAAAGCAGCCCCTTTAGCATCTCTTGCAGAACTGGTTTGATGGGGGTGTATTCTTTTAGACGTCTTTTGTCTGGAAAGTTCCTTATTTGGCCTTCTATCTTGATTGAGAGCCTTGCTAGGTAAAGAATCCTCGGTTACAGGCCTCTGGTTCTCATTACTTGGAATATTTCTTGCCTATCTCTTCTGGCTTGGCACATTTCCATTGAGAAGTCAGCTGCTAATCTTATCAGGGCTCCCTTATATGTTAATCCCTGTTTCTCCCTTGCCGTATTTAAGATTCTTTTTGTCTTTTAATTTTGGCATTGTAATTATGATGTGTCTTGAAGTGGGCCTCTTTGGGTTCCTCTCGATTAGGACTCACTTTGTTTCCTGTATTTGTGTGACTTTTTCTCTCATCAAATTAGGGAAGTTTCCCATCATTACTTTTTCAAATAGATTTTCTATCCCTTGCTCTTCTTCTTCTTCTTCTTCTGGTATGCCTATTATACGGATATTATTATGTTTCATTGTCTTGGATTTTTCTTAATCCCTCTTCATTCTTTGAGTCTTTTTTCCTTTTCTTGCTCTTTCTGGGTATTTTTTTCCACTTTGTCTTCCAGCTCAGTGATCCAATCTTCTGCTTCATCTATCCGGATTTTGATTCCTTCTACTGTGTTCTTTAGTTCAAAATACTGTATTCTTCATTTCCTCTTGGCCCTTGTTGATAGTTTTTATTTCCTTTTTCATGTTGATATAGTTTGCAGTGTGTTTATTGTAGTTTCCCTGTAGTTTCTGGTAATTCACTGTGAGCTCACTGAGCTTCCTGATAACCATTGCTTTGAACTCAGTATCTGACAGTTGAGTTGCCTGTATTTCATTTAGCATTCTTTCTGAGGCCTCCTCCTTTCCTTTCATTTGGGGATTGTTTCTTTGTCTTCCCATTGTTTGTGAGACTCTTTTTGTTTGCCTCAGCTTCTTAAGTTGATCTGTTCTGACTCCCTGGGTTTATGATGTGAACTTCTGTGGTAGAATACCTGTGAGAGTCAGTGGTGCAGTCCTTGATCTCCCAAGCTCATTGGTCTTGGGCTGTCATTTAAGTTCGCTCTGTGTTTGTATTTGGGTTTGATTGTTGTTGGTCTTTCTTTGGTGGGTCCTTCCCAGCAGCTGGTTAACTGAGGGTCATTCTGTCCAACACCTCTTGTATTGTGTTGTGCTGGTGAGAGCAGGTTTTGTTGAAGGTGGTTTGTCCATGTGTATAATGTTTTGCGGATTCTCTCTTGCTCTTGTTCAATTGTTTGTACTGGGTAGTTTCTCCACTATTTAGTTGTATTTTTGGATAGGTCCTGGATTGAGGTTTGTGTGGTTTCCAGTCCCTCCTTCACCTTCTTCTGTTGTTATCTGCTGGTGGTTCCTTTGTTGTTAGGTTTTCTCCAGCAGGTATCCTGGTGTTCACTGCTTCCACCTACTCTTTTTTGTGATCAGTTGGAGGGGGATGGAAAAATGGTTTTAGACAGCAGAAAAATATTCTGTGATTTTTACAGTAGCAGCCTGTAGAGAAGACATAGGAGTTCCTTTGGCTATTTATAGTGTTAACCGTGATCTTCTGCCCAACTAGTCACTTTTTAGAAAGGATGGAAAGATGAGACTCTTGTTATCAAGAGAAGGATTGTGAGTTGGATCTAGAAAGCAGTGAGGTTGTGGGAGGTCAGATTCTGAGGTAAGGTGCGAGTAAAGGATAGTAAATAGGTATAGTTTGTGAGGGAATAGAGTTAACCACTACAGTAATAGAGTTCAGGAAACTGTGAAGTGGGCTAAGATCTGGGAGGGGGTGTTGTGAAGTATTTACAATTGTATGGAAGAGCTATTATTTACAATAATATTAGAGCAACAATCATATGACAGAATCTATGTGATCTGGATAACAAGAATAGGGAGTATAGGACCTTAAATAGTGTGGTAATGAAACACAAGTGAAGTGAGGGACAGTAAATTAGCAATGCACTATGAAAGAGAGAACAGAGGAAACCCGTCAAATGATACAATACAATCAGTTAAGCAAAGAATACTAAACAGAAAGAAGAGGAATACAAAAATACTATTACAATAAAAGGTGTAAGAATAATGAAAAAATAATAATGCAAATATGCAATAACTTGCAGGTTCTCTGTAATAGCAAAGTGAAACTTGTTGCACTATCTCAGCTGTTAGGATGCCCCCTCTTTGTGTTCAACTCTGGTCTTTTCACAGTTCCAGGTTTTTTTGTCTCACTTGTGGGTGTTTAAAGAAAAAAGCAGAAGAAGGAAGAAAGAAGAGTTAAAGTTAGAAAGCAAGGAAGAAGGAATAAAACAGGAAAGAAGGAAAGAGAGGAAAAGGGAATTGAAAGCTAAAAAATAATAAAAAATTTAAAAGTACTTTAAAAAATGGCTCTTGTTGCTTTCAAACTGGCCAAACCTGTTTTTCTGGTCTTGCTGGCTACAGCAGGCTGAGGGGTGATTGGTACAGCTTTTCTCCTTTCTGATCAGCACTCAAGTCAGCCTCATGTACTCTCCCCAGAGCTAGTCTGGCGCCTCTCCCTGGCACCTTGGGTGTGGGATCCAGGCCTTCCTCAGAGCACTCTTTCCCCAGGGTCACAGCTGTGGACTGGGATGCAGGCCTGTGTGCTCAGCCAGGCTGCCTCCGTCCTATGGTTTGGGTGTGCACCCTTCCCAGTGCAATGGGGGAGCACAGGGCCTTTCCGTGCAACCTTCTGTGCAAACTTGGGATTGCTGCCCAGCTGGGTGGGGAGTAGGCAGAGCGTTTGATGCAGGAGAATTCCCCAAACAGTGTCTCTCTTTTCACTTTTTCTTTTTGAGAAATTCCTCCTACTCAAGCCCGCCGCTCTGTACAGCAGCCAGGCTTCTTGCACGGCCAATTCCTCAGCACAGCCAATTCGCCAGCTAGACTGGGCACTATTGGGTTCAGGGCCTGTCACTGTACAACTCTCAACTCTGCCCAATCGTTGTCCAAAGACTCTGTGGGTGCTCACAGCCCCTATGTGCTTGCCAGTTAGTCCTTATTCCCCTCTCTGTGGCTTCAAGCAACCAGGTCTCTCCCAGTGCTGCTGATACCTTGTTTGGCTGGGGAGGGAGCAGCTGACCCAGCTCTCTCCCAAGGACTCTGGCAGACCTGGCGCCGCAGCCTCCCTGGACCCCGCACTGGTCCCTGGGACCTTATTGTCCTGAAGCACTCTCCTTACCATCTGGTTTTCAGTGTCCTCTATAATTTGTGATCTCTTATTTTCATACCTTCTGGGGTACTGTTGGCTGTTTGCTCTGTTCCTCCGTAGATTGGCTAGGTTTTTCTCCTGTGTGGAGGGGGAAGTGGAATCAGCTCCCTCCTACCTCAACACCATCTTCCTCCTCCACAAATGGCATGTTTTAAATCAATTCATTCTTTTAACTTTGAACTTTCTGCTGTAGTAAAATTGCTTTAGAAACTCTACCAAGACATACCTTGGATTTTCTTTTCTCTGTGCTCATACTTTCTTTTCATTTGGAAATCTTGAATTTCAACAACCAGTTAATGATATAAAAGTGTGAGGATATAACTACATAAGCTTTTAAAATAATTTAGGAAAAATATATTTGGAGGCACAATGAAGTCTGAAGATTTTAAGATCAATCCACAATTGAGACGACTGTGAAAATGCTATGGGCCTGTTGAACAGTTGCTACCTCTTCTAACTGACCACAAAGCCAGGCTCCTTTATCACCCGTGTATTAGCTTCCTCACACATCTCTCTGAATCACAGTATTATCTTTCATTTCCCTGCTACTCCTTCACATTTCTTATTACTAAAGTTAACAGATGTTTTATATAATCAAATTAATCAAAGAACTAACTCATGCTAAAGACTACAAAGGGTATTGCAAGGAACAAAAAAAAAGTCTCAGGGAAAAACAGAATAAAAAAAGAAAAATTTCACAAAATATAATTTAGGCAAAGGAGAAAACAAGAAGAAAGTAAAGGAAGTGAAAATAATATAGGGTGGGCAAAAGTAGGTTTACAGTTATTCATATGGAAAATAATACAAGAATAAACTGTATTTTCCATACTCACAACTACAAACCTACTTTTGCCCCACCCTGTATTTACTGTGTGGCTACCACGGCCAGCTTCTTTATAGACATGAATTTATTAAACACCAAGTATGTGTCACAGCTCTGAGCATCTAATGGTACCATATGATTAGTAGGCACCAGGCAATAGGCTAGGCACTCTGCATATATTACCTCACACGGTCCTTCTATAAGCTCCATAAATCAAACAGGTGAGTACCATCACTATCCCATATTATAAAAGAAGAAACCAAGGGTGTCTGCCTCCAGACCTTGGACACTTTACTGAGACTCTTCTCAAACTTCTAAAGGATAAGAAAATACTTAGAGAGCTTGTTAAAAATATGAAAGCATGAGTGTTCTTTTTAAAAGTGGATTTGGTAGATGAGTAGATTGTGAATTGAGGCCAAAGGACAAACTTTCTTAAATTTTAATTAATTTGTTATATTTTTCCCATTACTACTTAGTCCTCTTATACCCGCCTCTGCCCCCAAATCACCACCTTGTTGTTGATGTACAGGGGAACGTGTTTCTTTACATACTTAAATAACCATCACTATCGCCATCACCACCATGACCAAACTACCACTTAAACCCAAGTGCAATGATTCTGCTGTTGATGAGCCTTCAACTACATTTGAAAGCTCTGTGCTATGATACACTGTATCCCCTGGAACAGTGTTAATTAAATTGTATGTGTACACGTTCACCCGGAGATATTGATAACATGTGTGTTTAATTCAGTAGGTCTAAGGTGGGCCCTAAGGCCCTGCCTACATTTCTAACAGACTCAGAAGTGATGCCAACTAGGACAATCCAGGAATCACATTTTGAATATTCAGACTTGGTGTAGCACCTGAAACAGAGGGGAGCAGGGAGGGCGATAATGGGGGAAAGAAAGGGAAGGGTCATCAAGGAATGTGTATAAAGGACCCATGGACAAAGCCAACAGTGGGGTAGGATTGAGGGTGGGAGGTGGGAGTGGGTGGGGTGGGAGAAAGTGGTGGCAGGAAAGTGGAGAAAACTGTACTTGAACAACAATTAAAAATGCAAAAAAAATAAAGTTATAAAAAGAATTTCAGAATTAAGCTATAAAAATGTAATTCTTTTCAATAAAAATCTATAGTTTAGAGATGCAGATAGAGACACAGCCAGATGCTTTACAAACATGAAGCATACGACAGGGGAAGTCAGGGAAGGCTAATCAGAAAGAGACTCGAACCGAGACTGAAGGAAACAATTCATTCAGCTTCATTTTCTTCAGGAATATACAGCTAATATAAGAAATGAGGCAAATACAGAAACAACTAAACAAGTAATGTAAAGCAAGTATTTCTACAACCAATACAAACAAATTCTATAGACCTTACAGGAAATAAAAGTTACTTCTGATTGTCTGCTCTATAAACATCCTATAAACAGACTAACAGTTTTATAACTGTTTACCAAGACGTCTTTCCCAGCAGACAGAGCTCCTGAGAAGCAGAAACTGTCAAATGCAGAATGTCTGCCCTTTGGCTCATACATAAAACATGTAGAAATGATTTTGACTGATCACTGCAGACTTCAAGGAGATAAGCATTCTAAGACATGTTATTAGAAACATTCCAAATTAGAGGTGCTTAGGGGACAATATTCCGTGGACAAATGGTGTGAGATGTCATTGTCACCACAGTGGCAATGACACTCATTTCTATTGCCTCTCATTTTGAGCACTCACCGATATCACAAAATGAGGCCTGATTCTTTGTATTGAGCCTCAGTAACACAAGTATATCTCAAAACAACCTCACCAAACGATTTAATGACAGACCCTAGATAATGATCATTCCTTTAGTTTATTTATAGCTCTTGTCACTAGTCAGGTTGTCCCACTCTTAAGATTGCCAGTTCTATGACAATCAAAATATTTGTGAAGAAAATTAACTTACCCAGAAAAAAAACTCAGAAGGCTCAATTCCATTATGCCTGGGATTCACGTGGGGATCAAGAGGTAAATGAGCCCTGATCAGAGCTGTCTGCAAACTGCTTTGGGAAGCAGGCCCATTAGCAACTCACGTGATATGATGAATTCTGCTCTAAGGTCATGACCTATCTTCTTAGTTCACATTTGGCTTCTCTGCGAAATACCCTACCCCACAGCTAGAAATTCTGAAGCTTTTCTGTTCTCTGTGAGCTTACCTTCTCTGCTGTCATTAGCTATATCAAAGGCAAAGATCAGATTCAGAGGAGGCTACCCATGGGCTGGCAAGCCTCGTAAGAATAGGGACAAAGTAACATGAACACCAAAAGTTGGGAACAGAATGATGTTATTAGTGAACTACTTAAAGGAAACGCTACCTTCATTGCTGCTGCTTTCCCAGACTTGCTCATCTTGCTCCGAGTCACACTGGAGTCCATCCATGGTGGTTACACACAAGGATTCTGCAGGCTCACTGCCTGGATTTGAATCTGAGCTCTTGCACTCATTAGCTGTGTGACCATGAACATGTTGCTTAACACTTCAGTGCTAGGCTTTCCCCTCTGGGATATAAGATGATAGATACTACTGCTGTCTATCTTATAGGATTGCAGTGCGGTATGGCAGACAAGTTTCTAAGATGCTGACAAGTGATCTTCACCTCCTGTATTTACGTCCATGTGTAATCCCCTCCTCACATGTGCACTGAACCTAGTGACTTGCTTCTAACCGATACAGTGATCACAATGATACTGGGATTGTACTTCCATGACTAGGTGGGAGAAGATTATAATTTCTCTCTTGCTGTCAGACTCTGTCTTGCTGGCTTTGACGAAGCGAGATACTAGGCAGGGGAAGCCTGCATGGCAAGCAACTGAGGGATTCAGCCCAACGGCCCACAAGAAACTGAGGGTTCAGAACTGAGCTGAGAAGTGAATCATTCCCCATTCAATTCTTCAGTTAAAAGTGCAAACCCTGAGCTGGCATCCTAACTGCAGCCCTTTGAGAGACCATGAAGGGGAAGACCCAGCTCAGCCATGCCCAGATTTCTGTCCCACAGAAATCGTGTTATAATAAATATGTATTTATTTAAGCCACCCAGTTTGGCACGAATTTGTTACACAGCAATCAAGGACTAATACAAAGAATTAATGTATATCAAGCACAATTTTATCTCATCTTTCCCATGAATCTCTCTCCATGTAATCTAATGTAACTGAGTTTCTGTTTCTTAAAAAGAAAAGGGACAGCATTGAGAAATAGAGAAGGAATCATGATAATAATAACTAAATTATTTCTTCCTGAGCACAAAAGTAGGGAAGCTTTTCACAAAGGTGAAGACACTTTATCTGTATTCATAAATGGATTGAATTTCACCAGGCTGAGAAGGAAAGTACAAGCATACAAAATGAAATAATGCAAAGCATAAAACTAGTAAGCCTTTTAACATTGTACTCCTTCAGCTATTATTCGGGAGATGACATATGGTCCACAGTGGCCAGAACAGGGGGAAGCATCAGGAGAATACACTAAAAAGGCGAGTGAGAAATAGGATTTGAACGGCTTTGAGATGGGCTAAGGAGTTCTAATATGTTTTTTAATGGCAATGAGAAAATAGACTAAAGATTCAGTGATAAGAACGGGAAGAGGGGAGAGATGAGGAAAAGACATGTCTAAGGTCGAATCAGGAGGCTTTGTTGATTTGATATATTGAGTAGCAATGGGGAATTGATGATAACTGTGGTCTCTAGTTTGGTTTCTGAATAAACGCAACCAAATCAGCTTTGAAATGAAGGTGGGACACTTTGAGTTTGAGGTACTGGCGTAAGTGAGGCTATCTAGGAAGCACAGAGAAACAGATTTTGTAGCAATCGGCATATCAGAGATCAAGTAAAGACATTAATGTGAGTGAAACTATAAAGCAAAAAGAGATAAAGAATAAGATGGAAACCTGGGAGATAACAACAATTAAGAATAGATTCGAAACAGTCAGTTGAGGGTGCTGGGAAAGAACTACCAAGAGAAACAGGAGTAGCAGTTTTTGAAAGAGATCATCAGTGTAATTCTGTACAGGTAAAAGGATGAATTTTGAAAAAGGATCATTAGATGTTGTAACCAGGCCAGTTCTATTGACCACTGAGGGCAATGTCACATAAAAGACGTATTTCGACTGCTGAACACTGAGGAATGGCTAAGGGACTGAGGTGGGCAGCAATGACAGTGAACTTAATCCTTCTAAAGAGATGGTAGTAAATTGAAGGAAAGCAAACTTAGAAGCAAAATGTGGGGCAAGAATTCTTTCTTTTTTAAATTTATTTTCTGTAATTTTGTTTTGTGAGAGACAAACAATTGTGGTCAAAATCTCAAGAGAAGGAATCCATGCGGAGATTATGAAAGCTGTCATAGAAAAGAGGTTGTCAATAATGAGGCAGAGACACAGAAGAGAGGGGGTGAATAAAAAAGTGTTTACTTAGACTGGAATCACAGGATGAAAGTTGGTAAAGGTGTCATCTGGCGTGGTGGACGCCAGAAGAAAACCTGAGCGAGCCCATTTATCCCCTCAGCACCAGCAGGACATTTTTGACAGGGCAGGCTCCAGGACGAATTGAAGCACTTAAGGAAAATGGTAATGGTTCCTGTCAGAAATGGGAAAAGGAATTGAATGGGGATAAAGTTGTCAAGAGAACGTGTGTGTAAAATGACCAAAAGAAGAGGTGAGCAAAAGCAGATTATTTTACTGGGGGTAGAAGAGAAAGCTTTTCAGACTTACGGTTGAAATCAGATAGATTCAAAGGAACAGATAACTCTGAAACATGAGAATGTCAAAGAATCTTAAGAGCCATGTTTTCTTACTTCCCAAATGCCCTCCATTGCAAGGCACATCATTAATTAAATGACAACTTTCAGAGACAGAAGAAATTTTAGTTGTGTCTAGCGAAGATCTTTTGTAATCAAAGACTCACCCAGGCTCTACGAATACTAAAATATATTTGAGAAAAGGCATTCATCTCCCCAAAGAGAAAGGTTTTCTGTTTGAATCCCTGTATGTAGCAGACCCACTGTATTCACAGTAGGATCTTACCAAGTTTATTTTGATGCATTAGTTTTTACTGATCCATAATTTCTCGTTCCAATGAGATAAGGTGGAAAATACAGTGGAAAAGAAAAAGTTGTCATTCCTTCTAACTTAGAATGTCAAGGAAATGTTCCTGAGGAAGGTTTATTTTGAATGCCAAGTAATCTGAGACTCATTTGTGATCAGGAATGTACAGCATTAAAAAAAAAACTAGTTTTTTCAGAAAGTATAGGGAAAGTCTTAACTAGGCCATAGTTTCAATGCAATGGCAAGGAAAACAGTTTACCTGAGTGGGGGGAAAACTATTTTAAAGTACCTCAAAGCAATAATGAATATAAAAACACATTATATTCTAATTACATATCCATTGCATCTATTCTTAAAACCATCCCTAAGGGGTCACTACTGGGCAATAACTTTGCTATCCTAAGTTGAGATACTACAACAAAAACTACCATAAGAGTCTTAAAAAATTCCTTACTCTTCTCTGTAAATGATTCTGCTCTTCATTTCAGAGGTCCTTACCCTGGATTATTCTGCACTAGTGAGAAGTGAGTTCTGCCTGGACAGCCCAGTGCTCTGAGGAGGCCTGTGCAGTCCCAAGTGCAGTTCTCCATCCCACCCTCCACCCCAAAGGCTCTCAGGCCTGTCCAGGATCTCTGAGATAGTCTCGTGACCTTACACCTAGACTCTCTGCATCTCTGCCTTGTCTTTTGGGATGATGCTTCATTTGAACTGTATACCTAAACTTTGTGTTCAGAATAGAGTCTGGGATCCTTAAGTCAGTCTGTGGATCCATCCTTCCCTTACAGGACTCTAAGGTTCACTTTGACTCTGAGCTCCATTAGAATGCAATGACAATTGTATGAGGGACTCAATGAGTAGTTAATTAACCAATAAATCAAGTCCAGTCCCAGCTGTTAGAGTATCTACTTTTTCAGAGAAGTTCACAGAACTTTCCCCTTTTCTAGACTACCTTGCCCCAGTACAAAATCACTGTTCCTTTCTGTATCTATAAAAATCACACTGCACTACTAGCACTACTTCCTGCCCTTTTAGCTTCCAATAACTCCAGAACAGACCTAAGGGGTTTGATGTTTGATGCTGATTAGCAAAAATGGCTGAATGCCACTTCCGAGGGACAAGGATATCAATAACCCTAAAAGATCAGAGCAGTTGGATAGTCCTCCTGCTTGTGCAACCCAAAAGGTAACTATTTGGGATGTAAACCCCATCTGCTTTTAGCTATTCATGTCCTGAATCACCAATTTAGGCCACAATTGAAATCTTTGAAGTTTCTCCAACAAAAATGTCCTGAAAATTTCCGAACAACCCAGTTTGAATTAAGGCAGAACGTTAGCGTCTTTAATGGACTTGAAATAAGAGTGAAGGGGGTCAGGAAATTCAGTGCTCAGAGGCTAGTGAGTGCTATGCTTCGAAGAAAACATCTCTCTTCTGATGAGTCTGACAAGAAGCACAGTGATAGGAATCTGTACCTGAATGTGATACGGTTAGTGAAACAGAATTCATCTGCATTTCTTCCCTGAAGAATGTTATCTCCATCTGGAGCCTAGAAACGTGAGCCCTTCATGGAGAATATCTTTTAAAGAGCACAACAATCAGGGTAAATGTCATCCTCATTAATCATCTTCTCATATAATAGAGTCAACTGCAAAAATTGTAGTAAGTCTAATTTCCTGAGGAGATGAGGGAACCATGGAGCTTAAGCAAGTATCAGACCTAAATGTTGGCTAAGGCAGGGTCCTTTCCTCCAGCGCGTCAGGCTGGCGCGGCTCCTGCGGTTTTCTTCCTCCGCCTCCACTCCCCCACTCCTGCGGCACCACAGGCGAGACAACAGAAGCAAGGAGAAAACTGACGACAGGCCTTAAATAAAAAGCCATTTTAAAGGGGAAAAAAAGGTGGTCTAAATATACCCAATTTATCAAATAAGACTTGCTTTTCAATCTACCAGAAGTACTATAAATATCAATGTAAAAATGATATATGGTAATTTGCATATATTCTGATTTTCATGGAAAAAATATTCTGGTGAAACCCATTAAAGTTATACAGCACTGAGAAATGGCTCTTCAATCCATTGACAGTGTTTTCATGGACAAAAATACAAGTTTTATTTAGACTACTTCACAATCACCTTTAAAGAGCATCGGGACAGTTATCCATATATTATTGGCTTTTAAGGGAAATGACCAGTTTCCACTTGAATAATCAATGTAAAAATCAATGTAAATATTAGCATGAAACAGAATAATATATTGAAAATATTGAAAAATGAACAAAACAAAGGTTCAATTTACCCCCAGAAAAGACCAACTACATACACGCACATACTCACACCCAAGAACAACACCAACAACAAACATCTTTATACTAGTACAATAAAAAAAAATCTGTAACAGGTTTAGAAAAATGGATATATACATAAAATTATATTTTTGTTTTGTAAATTTTTTCTGTAAAAAACTAGCTAGTAAAATATTTTAGGCTTTGTAGGTAATATGCTCTTTCGCAACTAGTCAACTCTGCACCTTAGTGTGAAAGCAGTCATAAACATAGCCACCAAATGGTGGACAATGTTCTAAAGATCTTTACCCACAGAAACAGACAACAGGCCACCTTTTTCTGGGATCACAGTTTGCCTATTCTTGGTTTATACCAGTGCATCCATCCGAATTGTCAGGCAAGTAGTATGCGCCTGCTAAAATCTGATTGAATAAATCAGTACAACATGAATAGGAGTTCTGAACACATGCATACA
Source organism: Carollia perspicillata (assembly GCA_004027735.1). NCBI lineage: Eukaryota > Metazoa > Chordata > Mammalia > Chiroptera > Phyllostomidae > Carollia > Carollia perspicillata. The sequence goes on along the minus strand of PVKM010006528.1, from coordinate 29,058 downwards.
CACACATCTCTTTCAACAGGAAGAAGTTGTTTCATGTGGTATAACTAAATAATAGAATCTGACTTGTAGAAGTGGAAGTGACCTTAGAAATATCTAAATATCAATTCATTCATTTTACAGATGAGGAAACTGAAGCCAAGTGCATTCAAATGGCAAGGTACATAGGTGTCTTAAAAAAACAGAAAAATGTTACATAGACTTTTTTAAGAAAAAGTATATATCAATATCCTAAGTTAACAATTTCAAAGAACCAAAATAAGACCTCTCTAGCTGTCATGATAAAGGGCAAGAGAAACATTATTGTCCTGGAGTTTTATTGTTTGTGATAAAGACAAGCAACAACTTAATGTTTCTCTGTAATTTTTTACTGCTCTCCCACAATTTGCCATAGACTATATTACTTAGAGAAATTATTTTTCTAACAAAAATAAACTGAGTTTACATCTGTGATCATAGCAAGCAAAATTGTCAACCACTGCTGACAGGCAAAGAGGCTCTACTATATTTGAGAAAGGTAGGATCTACAAATGTTTATCACCCACGTTCCCACTGCAAGATTTCTCTGGTTATCAGACACATAAATCACATTATCTACCATCAGATCGCACTGCTGTTTCTCTAAGGGAGGGGGGAGAAACATTGTACAGATACATCTACATACATCTATTGAAAGAAATGTGTTTCTATTTCTACTAAAATGGTTTCTATTAAGTGAAAAGGTGAAGTATAGATAAAATAGTAGGAGAATTTTAAGCATAATACACACAGAAAAACAATATTACCTTGTCATTGCATTCGTGTTATATGACATTTTAGCGAAAAACAGAGGATGATCTAAACACTGGTTACCTGGGATGAAATAAACTACAGTTAAGTGTTGATAACTACCAATCAACTGATGGATACCAAATTTTGGCAATTCTCCCAAATAACTATCCTTAGTTTTCAGTTTCTTCTTTAAAACATGCCATGTTTAAATGTTCATGGAAACAGGTCATGGAAAGACAGGCACACCAATAAATTAGCTGAGAGAAAACAAATACACTAAGTAAAAAACAAACATCACTAAGTTAAAATTAAGAATATGGTAAACTTCCATAAAAGTGTTTAACTGAAGAAGAAGTGATGCTAAGGATAAAGCATCATATTCACTGGAAATAACAGTGGTTTGCCAATCAAGGTGAATAACGTTGAGCCTAACACTTATTCTTACTGTTCTTCAATTTTCTAGTTCCTGATATGCAGATTTGGACTAGATGTTCAGTAGGTTCCCTAGGGGTCTACGAGTTTTAAATGTTTGCTTAAACTCTTAAATTCTCCAATATGATGTCATGGAATAAGGACACATAAAGCCATTGACCATTTCACATTTATTTTTCATAAGAAAATAAATTTTAACCAGAATAAAAGTCAATCAGGGCCTTTATATCACAAACCAAATAATAACATAACATTAAAAAAGCTTTGAATGAATTAATCATGTTTGGAGAACTCCCAAAGCCAATGAGTAATGTTTCTCTTGGTAAGGTTAACCATTTTTATGATTATTGTCACAAGACAACAAGGACCGCATGATAATAGAATAAAATCCTATTAGTTCATTCAGGTATTACAATGTCACTGTAGAGCAGAATACTGTACTTGGGCTAGTATATCTCTGAAAGTGTTTAGTTAATTGAAGTAGGTAAATTCTTTCTCTGTATAAAAGTTACTGCCTATGTGCCTATGTATTCTTGGATTGAAAGTTGAAAACCAACATGAATCTTCCAAAAAGTTTAACTCATGCAGAATTACAACAAGTTTCCAATTCTCATCGATAACAATAAAATTCAAAACGGTTAACTGATTCTTCTACCACTTCTAAATTACTATTTCTAGGGGTCCTTTCACAATTTTATTTAATAATGGGCAGAGTTTTTATTCTTTTTTTTTTTTTGGCTTGTTTGCTTGTTCAGTAAATATAGATTGAGGATAAATTATGCACCACACATATACAGTTTTCTGATGACCCTCATAACATCCAGGAAAGCACTTAAGGAGGTGGGAAAGCTTCTGGTTTAACAAGAGCTAGATAATTAGTCACAAAATGTTGTTTTTCTTTTTATTTTCTTATGATTAATGTTGTTTTCTCTTTTCTCATTAGGTATGCCCAAGGTTAATGCTGACTTCAACTTACCAATATCTTTAAAATGTATATGGAAAACTATACATCTATTAAACAGTGTACCTAGATGCCTCATAGTGCTGAGGACTCTCAGTTCTTAGATATTTGATCCTTTTATCTCCCTGTTTCTGACCTTTGAGCCAAGCCTCTTAGTTTCTTAATCCAAAATCCTTACTAGAATCCATAGTTCTAGAATATACAAGTACTTATCCCTAGGACTTAAAGAGACAGAAATAGTGGTAATAAAAGCTAATATTAATGGCCTCCCTGCCAGGCACTATGCTGGGCTCTTTAAATACAGTATTTCATGTAATCTGACAACTGCCCCATGGAGAAGGAATCATTACCCCATTTTTGCAAAACAGAAAACTAAGTTTCAAAGCAAGTTCAGAACTAGCTATGTTTAATACAACTTAGTCTGACACACTCCTATGATCTCCCAAACTATTTCAGACACATAAAATAGACAATGAGGGGGTAGGAAGAGCATATCCAAAGAAATACACATAAATGTTTCCTCCTGACCTATGTCCAATGAAGTAAGTAACTAAGTCTCTTTTGCTGTACACAGCACCAAGGGGGGACATTTTAGCCATTTCTTAGGCATTGTTAAATAAATGATCATTTAACTTCCAGGCAATATGGAGGCATAAGTAGAGACACTTCACCTCCTCGCACAATCAAAAGGACAACAACAAATTTAAAAACAAAAAATAACAAGAACTGCCAGAAAATCAAACTATATGGAAGTACAACCACCAAGGAGTTAAAGAAGAAACATTCAAATAGACTGGTAGGAGGGGTGGAGACAGGCAGCAGGGAAGAGAGGACAGGCAGCAAGGTGGCAGCCGGCAGACCGGGCAGTCCCACATTTGGGTAAGGATAAACTGGGAAGAACAACTGGGGAGTGAGTCAGACCGCAAAACCCAGGGTTCCAGCACATGGAAATAAAGCCTCAAAACCTCTGGCAGTAAAAACCTTTGGGGGTTGCGGCAGTGGGAGAAACTTCCAGCCTCACAAGAGAGTTCATTGGAGAGACCCACAGCGTCCTAGAATGTACACAAACCCACCCACCCAGGAATCAGCACCAGAAGGGCCCACTTTGCTTGTGGGAAGCAGGGGAAGGGACTGAAAACCAGTGGAGAGTCAAGCAAGAGGCATTTTTCCTTCTCTGACCCCTCCTCCACACACAGCACCGCAACACAGAGACGTAAGTTGCCCTGCCCTGGAGAATACCTAAGATTCTATCCCTTACTAGTAACAGGTGCACCAAGACAAAAAAATATGGCCCAAATGAAAGAATAGATCAAAGCCCCCAAAATGGAACTAAGTGATGATGAGATATCCAACCTATCAGATGCACAATTCAAAACACTGGTAATCAGGTTGCTCACAGAAATGGTTGAGTATGGTCACAAAATAGAGGAAAAAGTGAAGGCTATGCAAAGTGAAATAAAAAATATACAGGGAAAAGGAAGCTTCCTTCCTGTTCAGTGAAAGGAAGGAAATGGGGACTCAAATTAATGATATGGAACAGAAGGAATAAATATACATTGAACTGGAACAAAATGAAGAAATAACTCAAAAAAAAATGAGGAGAGGCTTAGGAACTTCCAGGAGAACTTGAAATGTTCCAGCATCTGAATCACAGAGGTGCCAGAAAGAGGAAAGAAAGAGCAAGAAATTAAAAACTTATTTGAACAAATAATGAAGGACAAACTTCCCCAATCTGGCAAAGGAAACAGACTTCTAGGAAGTCCAGGAAGCTCACAGGTCCTAATGAAGTTGGACCCAAGGAGGAATACACCGAGGCACATTAAAATCAAGTCACCCAAGATTAAAGATAAGGAGAGAATCCTAAAAGCAGCAAGAGGAAAGGAAATAGTTACCTACAAAGGAGTTCCCATCAGACTGTCAGCTGATGTCTCAAAAGAAATCTTGCAGGGCAGAAGGGGATGGAAAGAAGTATTCCAAGTCATGAGGGCAATACCTACATCCAAGATTACTCTTGGGTCTAGCAAAGCTATCACTTAGAATGGAAGGGCAGATAAAGTGCTTCCCAGACAAGGTCAAGTTAAGGGAGTTCATCATCACCAAGCCCTTATTGTATGGAATGCTAAAGGGACTTATTAAGAAAAAGAAGATAGTCAAAAATATGAACACTAAAATGACAACAAACTCATAACTATCAACTGAACCTAAAAAAACAAAACAAAAAATAAACTAAGTAAACAACTAGAACAGAAACAGAATCACAGAAGTGGAGATCATATGGAGGGTTATGAGTGGGGAGGGGGAATGGAGGAAAAGGTACAGGGAATAAGAAGCATAAATAAATGGTAGTTACAAAATAGACAGGGGGAGGTTAAGAATAATATAGGAAATGGAGAAACCAAAGAATTTATATGTACGATCCATGGACATGAACCAAGGTGGGGCAATGCTGGTGGGAAGAGGGGCGCAGGGCAGAGGGTAACAAAGGGAGGAAAAAAATGGGACAACTGTAATAGCATAATCAATAAAATATATCCTAAAAAATAAAATAAATAAATGATCATTGACAGGCATATTCTCTGTGCCACCTTTATATGATGTCTTTTATGTTCATTTTATGGGTAAAAATTAACAACGAAAATAAATATGGATGAATATTTGTAGGCAGAGTTGTACATTTATCACAGTAAGAAATGTTGAATATTATAAAAGATACATACAAGAAAATATGAGATTGAATATTTTCAAATGAATATTAATTGGCCTTGGCTTTCAAACTGACAGAGAAGGATTATGAATAAAGCAGCAAAAAGAACAGAGTTACTGCTAATTTTCTCAAAAGATTTTATTCTTGGCTAATTTCACTAAAATATTGTACTGTTTGGATTTATCATTTCAATGATCTTTCTGTTTTAGAAAGGAACACATGTATTAGAAAAAAGGATGCTTACAATTCTCATTCTCATCAAAAATGACTATTCTCTCATGCTGAAAGGGGAAAAGACTATATTTAAAATACAAATTTGCATGTACTGAAGTTGAGGATGATTGTCATTTCTGCTGGGACTCCAAATTTTATTTTTAGTATGAGCAGAACATGTTCAAAGTCCCCATCTTTCTCATTAATGTGTGCAATAATATCAGCTGCTAAGCATACACAGGAACTGAACAATGGACAACAGACGGCTGGTCTCTCAACCCTAAATAAAACACCGCAAAGTTGAATTTTATGCATGATCTCATCTCCAAGAACGAACTGGCTTAGAAGAAAGGATATATGACATGTAGCATTAAGTAAAAGAGAAAAAGAACTCTTCTACACAAATATTCAGCAGGGCGGACGGCTGCAGAATCAGGAGAGCCCTGGTCCTCTGTGAAGGGACAGGCGTGGGCTGCTAGTTCTTCAGCATGCCCCGTGCCTCCTTTCTCGACTTCATCGCTGGAATTTCATCATGGATTTTTGCAACATATAAAAAGAACAAAAACCAAAAACCATGGGGTGTGAAGGTAATCAAAACTGGTCAATCCAGGCTCCACCACTTAATGCAATTCCACCTGAGGAATTTAATCTCCAAAATTCGATTTCTACATCTTTAGACTGGAGATAGTAGTGGTTTAGAAGTTGTTGAAAGGATTTTAAATAATGATTTAAATGTCAAACCCTGGCATACAAAAGGCGCTCCTGAATTGATGGAAGCGGCTGCTGCTGTTGTTGGTATCAGTGGAAACAATAGTGGTAGCAGTAATAGAAGTTAATAGTGGTAGCATCAGTAGTAAACTACTTGGCTAGTAACATTGCAATACACTCTCTCTTTACTACATAAAAGGAGACTTTAGTGGAGCTAAACTAATTATGTTTTTCTCTTTTTCCTCATTGCTGTATCTGAAAATTATGGTGTCAGAGTCTTGAGTTCTTTCTTTTTAGATGATAAACAAGTTCCCTCAGTCTAACTGAAAAACTGACTTAATCATAGAGTCAGAGGTCCCCGGTCCTGCGATGCTCAAGCCAATTCTTCCATTAGTGACAGACGGGCTGTTCCATGTTCTAACCCAGGTGGGGTCACACTCAATTCACTCTTCATCTGATAGAATGAGTGTGACTATGAAAAAAAATTAATTCAGTTTTAATTCATAGCTTTTCTTAGGCAAGCCTTTATATTTAAATCTATAGAAAATTGAAGCATAAAGTAAAATTCAGCATTGATGACCACTGTTAGTAAAAGCAGTGAGGGTTTTAAAAATTGGTAACCAATACCTATATTGTGTAATGGAACCATGTGAAAGATTTTAACTAGAATCCAACTCCCCAAATCAGAAAATGATAGAAACAAAGAAAATTCTCAATACACATTCCTGCAAAGGGCACTTTTTAAAAACCGTGAACAGCACATTAGGTAATTTAAAGTTTGTTCCTAACAAGACTGAAAACCTTGTAAACTTTTATCTGTTCTCTGCCTTTGCAAAACTGTAATAGGCAGCATTTACCATTAAATTACAAACAACTTGTCAGAATTTTTGAATCCATAGCCTCCGACTTTTTCTTTATAATTGCTTGTTTTTCTCTGAACTAAGTAATCAGTCTGGAGGATCTCGGTTATCCTCCTTAGATTCCTGTGTATGAGGTCGTAGTTTGACTTATGTCACTTTGCTATGAAGAATACATGCCTCTTTAGAGACCAGAAAGATAACAGCGCAGCTTTGCAATACTTCTTACACCCCATGTTGGCTCTCAGTGAAAGAAGAGGGATAGCTCCCTCTTGCAAACTGTTCTTGTGGATGGAGTCTTTGGCTCTACGTGGTTTTATTTCCCTCACTGAGTGAGTCCATTAGGTGAGTGGTTCTCAAACCAGGACACCAGAGTTCTCTGTATCAAATCTGAACCAGGGTTAATTTTACTCCCACGGGACATTTGGCAATGTCTAGAATTATTTTTGATTGTCACAACATGGAGAATGCTACTGGCATTGAGTGAGTAGAGGCTGGGATGCTGTTTAACATTCTCCGACATCCTACCACAAAGAGTTATCTAACCACAAATGTCAGCAGAGCCACCACTAAGAAAATCTACACAAAGGAAGCAATGGATATTTTAATCTATTTTCAATACCTTTTAAAAGTTCAATAAAATGTGTTTATTATAAATGATAATATACAATCTGACCAGAATTTAAATTGTTTTTGGTTGAATTCTTAATAAATTGGTGTGGTGTGGCTTCATTCATGCTCACGAGATGCTCTAATGGACAACCGTTTTTTCTTATAATGTTTAATAAGAAATGGCTTATAATTAACCATTGTAACAGAGCAAAAAATCTTTTTCAGAATACAAGGCCAATGGCAGAATGAACACATGATAGCAATACCTGCTGCTCGTGAAGATGATAACCCCTGGTACAGGCCTGGGTTATCACAGAAGAATGTTTCATCTTACATAAAAATAATTTTTCTAAGAAGAATAATTTCCAAATTTCTCCTTTGACTTTTAGGATAGTTTCACATATTAGCTCATAATCTGTAGTTTTAGTTTCAGTACTCATCTCCCTGCTCACTTTTTACTGAACATTTGGGTCTCATAATGGAATGTTCAAACTTGAAAGCACTTTCTTAGTTCTAAGTAAGAAAATCATTTTCTTGGCCCAATTATTCTGCTCTCCTACATTTCTCTCCTTTTCACTAAAGTTTTCAAGAGGAAAGCCTTTCTACTTTCTTTTGATTAGCTTCCTCCTCCATCCTCCTGTGGTTTGATTTTATTATTTCTATCTGCAAGAACCACTGTGACCTAGGTCAACAAGAATTTTTCTCTGACTGTTTATGAAAGTTTTCTTCCACCTCTGCTTGCCTTGATGTGTCAGGCAGGCAAGAAGCAGTGGGAATGCTAAGGACAATCACCTGTAACGCTCACACATGTCCAGAAGCCTTAGGCTACTTCCAAGCTAGAATCTGTGTACAACACTTTCCTCCCCACAGCCTGGCCTCCTCCTCCCCCTCCTTCTGAGACCTTACTAAGTTTCTTTATTTTGTGTGTATCATATTTTTCTAAAGTCCTGATATTTCTGTATTTTTAATAATTCTATTCTCTAGAGTCTAGACCATATAAGCATCTGTTACCTTATCAAAAAGTGAAGTGGCTTCCTCAGCCTCCAAAGAGTCTGAAATTCTAGAGAGCCTGCAATTTTGGGTGCTGTATGATCAACACAGAACTATCCTTCTGAATACATGAGAAAATCACATCACAATCACTATCAGTATTGTATGTAGTGCCTAAAATTTAAAGCCTGTAGGTTACAAATTTTCATTAAATCTTTTATTAAATTGGCTGAATGCAAAGTGCCAGGACCCAGGCCAGGTGCTAGTAAAATAAACATGATCCTCTATCAAGGGACATGGCCGCACGTTCTGTTAGCGAAAACCTAGAGATGAGCAAATGATTGCTGATGCCATGTGCCCTGTGGGATGTTAGATATATACACAGAAATAGAAATACACACGGCCTAATAAAAGCATAAAGGAACAGTGGCCAATCCTACAGGAACAGGAGAAGGGAAAGTCAGAAGAAAGTTAAACCAAAGTTGTATCTTGAAAGGGCAATAGTGGTTTAAGCAAAGGGAAAAGGTCATGCCACGTAAGCTTTATTTTGAAAATGAGAACACATTAAAATGGGTGAACTCTTTTCCTTCAAACAAAACAAAAGAGAAAAACATTATGTTCATCACATCTTCTATTTCAAATGTTCTATAATACTATACTATTCTTTCAATCTCTGTTTAAAGTACAACATACCTCCTAAGGAAAAACGACCAGTATCTCCAACCTCTCTTGCTTTTTTTCCTTTAGCTCTTTATATTCTTCCCCATTTCGTCAACTGCATATTTTCTCTGGACCCTTTCTGGACTACTACTCTTCAATTATCCACAAACATCTTTCTCCATTTCTAACCGTGTAACCACTGTCTGAGAAGCGAAATGCCTGCCTGATTGGGTACAACATAATTTCCAGAGCGCTTTTGCCCATTTGTCAGAGGAACTACATTTAGGTTGGAGAAACTTACTCTGTAGGCACTAATTCTACTTTCCTTTTACTCAGCTAGAAGTTTCATACGGAAGAACCCAATTTTCCAGAGTGATATTATGTCTTTCCTTCAACATATAACTTAAGAAACATTCAAGTAGAAGAAAGGCACAAAGTTCTAGCTAAGGCAAATTTTCACTCAGAAGATAGGTATTATGGGAATAGCCAAGATTGACCTTTGCTTTTATTCCACAAATGTATTCAAAAGTCACTTGATCCTCCTTTGAAACCTGCTAGCTAGTCCTTTTGCAGTCTCTCTGGTGCCTAAGCAAATGGTGAGCATTAACTGGGGGAAACATTCGTTGTAGAAGACTCGACTAGGCCAACAAAGCCGCTACTTTTCTTACCTCGGATTCCTACCATCTCTGATCCCCACAAGGTCCTGGCCCTGCGGCCCATACCAGCTGGATATGTTTAGTGTCCCTTCCCAAAATATCCTCTGAAAAATCAGTTTATTTGATTTGGAAATCATATATTTATTAAGCATATTTTAAGAACAGTAATAATATTCTTCACTTTAGATGTCATATATATGTATGTGTGTATATGTGTTCATATAAAAACATTTATATATATATTATATATATTTTACATGCATGCACATATATATCTATAAACATTTGTTAAATTAGAATAACAACATATAAGAACTTTCAAGGAAATTAGAACAATATTCTTCCCTAACCACATTCCCATTTTATGGATAAAGCAGTTGATGTAAAGAAACATGAAATAACTACTCAAAGTCGTATAAATTACATAATAGCAGAGTTTGCTTAAACTGATTCTAAAGAACTCCTCGCTTCTACTTCAGTGCTGGGTGGGTTTTACTTTTATCATTTTGAAGAGAGGACATCAGAAGTATTTGCTTTGGAGCTATGAAACATCTGTAACAGAGGAATAGTTAAATGAGAAAATGCTTGTAAAGTATATTGCTTGGCATAGAATAAATTATCAATAAATGCTAACTTTTGCTTTTGTTATTATTGTAGTTGCTTTGGTTATTAACACCCAAAATGTGATGACTGTTATAAAGATGGGTGCCAAAGAATTATTTAGGATCACATCATTTTATCCAGCAACTTTCAGAATAGGGATTCTGATCTGAGGGTCAATGAGCCTCGGGCTTTCACAAATGTTTTAGGAAGTTCTGAATGCCCAGAAATCTGTGGTAAAAAATTTGCATCTGTATATTTGTGTTCAGTTCTGGGGAGAAAACTAATACTTTTTGTAAATCTTCAGGTTTGCCCATGTTATAACATGCATCTGTGCTTCATTCCTTTTTTACTACCAAATAACATTCTATTGCATGTTTATACCACAATTGTTTATTCATTCATCAGTGGATGAACATTTGGCTATCATAAGTTATGCTGCTATGAATACTGTGTACAAGTATTTGTGTGAACATTTGTTTGCAATTCTCTTGGATGACCTAGGAGAAGAATTTCTGAGTCAAATGACAACTCTCTAATTTTCTGAGGAATGACCATACTGTTTTTCAAAGGTGCTGTACCATTTTACATGCCCACCAGCAGCAGTGTATGAGGGTCCCAGTGTCTCTACATCCTTACCAATATTTTCTATTTTCCTTCTTTAAAAATTAGAGCCATCCTCTTGGGTGTGAAGTCATCATTCGTTGTGGTTTTAATATGTATGTCCTAATGGCTAATGATGTTGAGCAACTTTTCATATGCCTTTTGGACATTTGTATGTCTCCTTTGGAGAAAATATCTATTTGGATCTTTTGCCCATTTTTACTGTTTTCTCATTGTTTAGGAGTAAAGGTTTTGCATATGTTCTAGGGACTAGAACCTTATGAGACTTATGATTTGAAAATATTTTGTGCCACTCTGTGGGTTGTCTTTTCACTCTCTTGATGGTGTCTTTTGAAGTACAAGTTTTTAGATTTTAGCCAATCCCATTTATCTATTTTTCTTTCATTGCTTTTGCTTTAGCATCATAGTTTTAAAAAGCCATTGCCTTGCACAGGGAACCAATAGTGATGGGAAAAAAACTGGGACTCAAATCAATGGAGCGGACCAGAAGGAAGAAAAAAATATCCCATCAGAAAAGAATGAAGAAACAAGAATTCAAAAAAATGAGGAGAGGCTTAGGAACCTCCAGGACATCTTTAAATATTCCAACATCTAAATTATAGGGGTACCAGAAGGGGAAGAGAAAGAGCAACAAGTGGAAAACTTATTTGAACAAATAATAAAGGAGAACTTCCCCAATCTGGCAAAGGAAATAGACTTCCAGGAAGTCCAGGAAGCTCAGGGTCCCAAAGAAGGTGGACCCAAGGAGGAACACACCAAGGCACATCATCATTACATTAGCCAAGATTAAAATGAAGGAGAGAATTCTAGAAGCAGCAAGAGATAAGGAGACAGTAACCTACAAAGGAGTTCCCATCAGACTGTCAGCTGATTTCTCAAAAGAGACCTTGCAGGCAAGAAGGGGCTGCAAAGAAGTATTCCAAGTCATGAAAGGCAAGGACCTCCATCCAAGATTGCTCTATCCAGCAAAGCTTTCATTTAGAAGGGAAAGGCAGATAAAGCGCTTCTCAGATAAGGTCAAGTTCAAGGAGTCCATCATCACCAAGCCCTTATTATACAAAATGTTAAAGGGACTTATCTAAGAAAAAGAAGATAAAAAATATGAACAGTGAAAAGACAGCAAACTCACAGTTATCAACAACCACACCTAAAACAAAAGTAAACTAAGCAAACAACTAGAATAGGAACAGAAACACAGAAATGGAGATCACCTGGAGCATTAGCAACAGGGGAGTGCAAGGAGGAGAGAGAGGGAAAAGGTACAGAGAACAAGTAGCATAGACAGTAGGTAGAAAATAGACAGGGGGAGGGCAAGAATAGTTTGGGAAATGGAGAAGCTAAAGAACTTATGACACATGGACATGAACTAAAGGGGGGAATGTGGGTGGGAGGGGGTGTGCAGGGTGAAGGGGAGTGAAGGGGGGAAATGGGACAACTGTAATAGCATAATCAGTAAAATATATTTTAAAAATTAAAAAATAAAAAGCCATTGCCTCATCAAATGTCATGAAGACTGACACCTGTTTTTTCATAGTGTTATAGTTTTAGCTCTTAGATGTAAGTCTTTGATCTGTTTTGAGTTTATGTATATGGTCCAAGGTAGGACTCCTCCTTCTAGAATATTAATGCAATGACGCAGTTGAAGTAGATACCCCAATTATATCTATATCATCACATATAAAATCTCTTTTGATCAAAGTTTAGTATAATAACTTTCAGTTATATATAGTAGAAAATGAAAAATCTGTGTAATGCAGGTTGTTTTGAAGTATTAAAATTCAGTTAAAAAACTCATTCTAAATGGCAGTCAGGAGGACATGTACATGGGAGAGCTGTACAGAGAGGGTCTTGTCATCTAGTCTGAGCTGATCACCCTTCAGATCACGTAATCTTGAGCAGCTCACAGAACATTCCCAGTTGAGTGAGAACAGCTTCAAAATAATCAAAATGAAAGAGAGTAGTATCTTCAGTAATAGACAGCTAGAACTGGGTATTTTGCTGACCATATTGTGTGAATTGCAGAAATATCAATGAAATTTAAACACTGAACAATTACAGATGTAAAATGTTTGTTTTTAGTGAATAGTAATTCTCAATTCAAGAAAATAGTATCCTGTTACAAATCAAAGCAATAAACTAAAAGCAACATAAAGATTCAGACAACTCCCAAAGAGAACTCAAGCCTTAATGAAGATAGAAATAATCATCTTAGTTGTATCTGGGTAAGTAACTACTCTGCGTAAAGTCTCTTTAGATCATTACAGTCTTGTTTCTGGTTCTTAGATTAGGCAAAAGAGAAAGGCAGCACTACAAAAGATAGAGCTATCTTGAAAGAGAGGGTCAAGGTACCCACTGGTGTAGTTAAAAGATTTAATTAGGATATCAAAAAAAAATTAGAATTTCTACTTACATTTTAACTAGAAGAATGAGAAAGAACAATATTTACTAGCATTTAACTATTAATATGATTTTGTATTGATGTCCTCACTCAGCCTACATCCAGATATATAATTCATATAACTTCCTGTTATTTGGGATGGCTGTCCCAAAGAAAGAGTAGAAAGTTCACAACAGAGTTTGACATCGTAGTCTCACACATTCATTTGCTTTCAACATAGAGTATCACATTTCAGTGGACAAGAAAGTGACTTACATATTATTCAGTTTTAAGTAAACTAATCCTCATTAAATATGTAAATAACTATAGAATACTTCTGTAAAAATATAAACTGATGACATGTGGAAAGGGTAAAATTTAACAATAGAGAATTGCAGAATGATTCTTCTAATCTGTTCTACCAGCTCCTCATCAGCCACAGTGAAAGAGAAACAATGATAATCAAATTAGATATGACCAAAAGTTGCCAAAAATGTTGGAAATATCTAGAAAGCTTTTGAAATGTGATTTATATATTATTTACAATAAGCAGTTTCATAGGGTGCTTATGACTTTAACCATGAGTGAGAAAGTAATTGGTCTCCCAAAGAACTTCATGCTATGAAGACAGCATTTTGGAGAAAAAAAAATTAAACATCTGCCCTTATGCGCAGTTACTGTAAAATTTTGTTAACAGCGCTGAAAAAAAAAGCTTATGTCTATATACTTTAATCCAAAGAAAAGTTTTTGATATTTACACCATTTGTTCAAAATCTAGATTTTGTTATCAAGAATAAAGTTAGGACTCCCAGGGGAGATGAGAATTTGAAAGATACATTCCATCCACAAATCTTCACATAATTGGTGAATGCAATTTAAAAGTGAATGTCGTATTGTATTAACAGCAGGCAATGGAAAATTTCTTCCATTTTTTATATTTTTCCAGCTTTTTTTGAGATATAATTACCATATCTCATTGTATACATTTAAGGAGGAGACCACAATGATTTGATACATGCATATATTGCAAAAACAAAGTGATGACCACAGTAAGGTTGGTTGACACCCTGGCCTCACATAATTACTCTTTTGTGTGTCTGTGTGGTGACAGCTTTAAAAATCCACTCTCTCAACAACTTTCAACTCAAGCACTGTTAATCATCCCTGTTGTACATTAGATCCTCAAAATTTATCCACCTCATAACTGGAAGTTGTATTGTACCCTACGTTTCTTCCATTTACATCTACTACTTCTGTGACAGCCATTAAATCCAAGAACTAAAATAAACTGAACTCAAAACACAAATTTTAAATCTTTTTACTAAATGGTATTTACACCAATATTTTCAAGAACAATAAAACATATTAAATATACTGCATTATCTGAAAATTTATTAATATCAATTTTGGGTCAAGGCAGAAAGCGATGTTTGTACAATTAATAAAAGTAAAGATATTTTACAGTGTTATTATTCCACATTATTCTTTTACATTGTAATTATGAAAATTACTTATAGTACTTTAATAAGTAATTTACTGACAAACAACCTTAGACTTATTGAGAGTATTCTCAGAATTGCTCATTAGGGCGTGTCATGAAAGAATTTGGGACTCACTGCCATAGAGAACAGCGCACAAGAAAGGTTAATCATATTACTCTCTGAATGTGGTTTATGCAGCATGACCGTCTAGTATAATGCAAGTAACCCAGCACTGAGAAACCTAGCTTCTAGTTCAATCTGAAAAGCTGCAAGGCCCCGGGCAAGTCAACTTACATCTCTAGGACAGTTTTTGCCCATTTATAAAATAAAATGTTTGGACTAGCTGGCCTGTCATGACCCGTGTAGCCCTAAAATTCTCTGTTCAGGATGTTCTTCTTATGATAATATGGATTTACAGTTATGTGTTAATTCATCATAATTATCATAGAAAAAATGACTTTAACAACAACAAAAGACAAGAAGCAAGCAAAAACTGTTTTTTTAAAAAAGGTGGGAAGGTGGAAATGGTGGAAAGAAGAAGAAGGGATGAGTTAGAGAACGAGCACGTGCGTGAGTGCCCCACACACAGTGTGGGGATGGACTGTGGGGAAAGGGGATGGAGCAGGATGGAGGAGGGCAAAGGGGGGAAACTGGGGCAACTGTAATGGAATAAACAAGAAAATAAGTAAGTAAATAAGTAAATGAATAAATAAATACACGCCCTTCACAAGCACGGCTGCCTTCCCAACGTCAAGCACAGGGTTTTGCTTTTGCAGGGACACGAAGATTAATCCAGTGCTATCCCTCCCTGACATTCCAGACTCTCAATTACATTCTATATAGTACTCTGTCAATAAGTGCCACCAGCACCGATTGAAAGCCCTCATCATTGCTTAATTCTCATTTTACTATGAGAATTGTTCTTTTTTAAAAGTGGAGTTACTTTCTAATATGCAAAGGGAAGGAAATAAAGCAACTTATTTTGATGACCTCAACTAAAATGCATTAGAGGGTACTCTTATTTCTGGGTGAAATGCAAAAGTAGTTTCATATATCATTTATCTAGGCTTTATTCCAAAATATTCAATAACATGTATGTCACTTCCCAAGTCATATCCCTGGCTTACAAAGCACTACATGAGTTGTTCTTTTGGTTCCTTAATAGTTACAGTCTTTTCACTAAGGGTCATCAATAATAGACAGAACTACAAAAGTGTCACTCGATAATAAAAGACAATGCGCCTAATTTACTATAGTTTGTATTTGTAAACACACTCTAAAGGAAACATTCACCATAAACATCATGCTTATGAGATTGTTTTGGGTAAAGAATCTTGTGGAAATGATTGAAAGATATAGTTAATCTGATATACAACAGATTTTAAGAAAAAAAAATAACTTATTCACTGGAATTATTTTAATCACTCATCAATTTAATAGATATTATCTAATGCCTTCTCTACACTGTGCTTTCTTATAAACTTAAGGGATTTATTAGTGAACAAGATAAAATGTTTCTCCTCCAAGAATTTCCATTCTAGAGAGAGAAATAAAGTCATTAAGCAAACAAAGAAATAATTCACAATAGTGGTGAGTGCTCTAAGGAAAAATATAGTAAGTTTTTAGCAGTTAAGAGTGGCTATCATGTACTCCAGGAAGACGCCAGAGGTAGAACTCTGATGAGGTGGTTGAAGTTTTAGCAATAGAAAGACTGGAAAGATTTAGATTTTCAGTTCTGGAGTTCCACGTGACCTGCAAATTTATTGTCTGACGATATAATGAGTAAAATGCAGTTTACATGGTCTAGAATGGAATAACAGTCTCTCACACAAAGGCACTAGTAGGCCAGATACAATAATACTGAACCAGGAGGAGGCATGAAGACGAGTAGGTTGGGCAACTGGCCAAAGCTCTTGATGAACACAGGGAAGCAACGGAGCTTCAAAGGGAGCTGTTTTCAAAAAGCAGGAGAGCCTAGCTAAACTCCACTAGCCCGGAATCATTATTAAGGGGTTTCACAGACAGATGTAAGAATAATGATCTCTTCACAATCGCTCAAAACTGTTTTTAAATACCTAAGTGATCTACTAATGTATCAAATCTAAAAAACATGGACATGTAGGAGAATGAGCAGCATTTGGTTGAAATGACTTCGTGAAACTTGTGTCCCAATGGACACAGGACATTAAGTCAAGGAGGAGCAAAGATGTCAGAAGCATTCTGTGAAAAAGTGAAACACGTATAGAGCAACGGAAAGAACTGAGTGCAAGTTTAGCAATAGAAGAAAGCACGGAACAGCACAAGAGCTAAAGTTCTTAGCGGATAGGTAATCAAAGGGACTTGTATTTTATTTGTGTCCATAAATGACAGGAATGTAAATGAGTAAAGCCATACAAAAATACGAAGCCCATTCAAATCACTAGACACTGTCAAACACACACACATATATAAAGCATATAATACAATATACATAATATATAATGTAATACAAAGCAGGCATATATGATGTTATATGTATATATATTTTTTTCCTTAGGATGTTTAAGAAGTATTCATTCATTCATTCATAATTTTAAAACCTTTTTTTGAGCATCTACAGTACTCACTAGTCAGAAGCATAATCAGTCTGTCGAACGTGAACACACAAAAGCATTTGATAAGTTTCAAGACAATTGTGCTAAAACAATAAAGTTTTATTGTTAAAATAATAAAGTAATTGAGCATTTCCCTTCTCTGACCTTTCTCCCTGTGTTGCTACCTAATTGATTTCGTGGTTGGAAAAGGTTGAAGGGCGGCCCTGACTTGCCTGGCTCAGTTGGTTGCGTGTGATCCCGCAAAGCAAAGGGTTGCTGGTTTGGTTCCTGCTCAGGGCACAGGCCTGAGCTATGGCCGACCCTGTTTGGGATGTGTACAAAAACCAACTAATCAATGTTTCTCTCCCCCTCTTTCTCCCTCCCTTCCCTCTTACTAAAAGTAAATAAAAAAAGAAAAAGACTGAGGATGTACATTTATCACAAAAATCTAGTTATACAACGTTTACTAAGTCCTTAAGCTTAGAATCTTATGCTTACGGCAGCTCAATCAGGATTGGTTTGTGAACTTGAACTGCTAACCAGTACATGAATTTTATACTCCTTTCTCCATTTTTTCCACCATCTTTTGAGTTCAGAAGAACACTTGCTAAGTGTTTAAATGGTATATAAACATAAATGATTATTCTATAGTCTGTATTAGTCATCTTGAGGCTAAAACTCTTCCATGTGGTACCCTCTACTCCCGAATAATTTTTTAGATAGCAAAAGAGTCTGTTGAGGAGAAATGTCTACATAACTTCTACAGTTAATGTGTCTTTGTGATGGCAAACCTTTTCATATCTCTACTTTTGAAGTTAAACCACGTGACATGCTAACCTTTTAAAGGGGAAAATCAGTTCGGAGCACTCTTAATTGAGAGGAATAAAAATATCCTTACCACTGATTCACCTCCCTAAAATAATGTTATGAAAATCATGAGATAAAAATCTGATGTACCCTCAGTAAGAAAACAAAAAAATGCAAAAAACTAATGAAACAACAAAAAATAAAATAAAGTGGATTGTTTGGTCATCTCAGTCAAACATCTGACTGTTTCAGTAAAGCTGGCCAATTGACTCAATTTTTTCATAAAGTTTCCTTTTCCAGTCACTATGACCGAATTTCTTTAACAATTTCAATGTGTTTATGCTGAAATGTTAATGATTAATATTACAACTATATAATATTTATAATCCATTTTACAACTGCTCCAAAAGGAGATTTCCAGAGATTTACTATTTCTTATTGAGAGAAAGGCTGGGGGTGAGGGGAGAGGTGGAGGAGGGGGAGGGCAGGAGAGGAGGGGAGAGAAAGAGTAGGGGACGGTGAAAGAGAGACGAAGAGGAAGAGCCAAATAGGGAGAGAGAAGGAGAGACAGGCTATTTCCATGAATGTTTGTCCTGTGGCATAATAGCATACTATTTAGGGTAAATAGCTTACATAGTTTAGTGAATAAACATAACTTCTTTTTTCTTTCCTCTTTTTATCTGTTTTCACTGTTCAGTTTTCACTGAAAAAAAAACTTCATTTGACACTTCTTTCAATAATCATCTTAGTAATGTACAAACTCTCTAATTCCATCACAAAGGCTACATAGGCTTTTGGATCTTAAAGGAAATTTTACATGTTAAAAGAATTCACTGTTAATTAAATCAACATTTATGCTACGCTCAGGAACAAAGACAGCAAAATGGAAGAAAGGCATTTCCTGAGCTCACTCCCACCTCACACAGCAGTTTCCACCGCTCTGTTAGCAAATACATTATTCTTTTGTTAACTGCAGATAAATCCTTAGTGTCCCTCCAGGCTTGTTTTTTCACCCTTTTATTCTATCTGGAGGGTTCGGTTTGTTTTTCCTGACAGCATTTGAGATTTCTAAGCTACCACAGCAGTGCCAGCCCATACTGTGCACAGTAAGTGAAGGAGAAACAATCTGGCTGTTGTTTTAACACTTTGCAAATAGTAACCAGTTTCTCCAGTTTGATTTTTGCCCCTGGACATCTGACAGTGCAATAATCAATCCACTGAATAAAGACAGGCTTCCCCTTCATCTTCCACACATGCAAATTTGGCAATTTGAGATGGGTCTTTACAAGTCAATGGCAAATTTTGGTTTTAAATCATGCATTGGGATACTTTTACACAGTAAGAAATCTGTTACCTTCTTCAAAATTGTTCACTAAATTCTAATCAATCACTCCTTGGAACTCTTAAAATGGGCCCAAATGACAAGACTAGTAACTGGAAGAACAGTAAAATATTTAAGGGAATATCAACCTATTCATTTAAAGAACTGAAAAATACAATTTGAGAAAAACAGTTTGAAAAAATTTTACATCTGCCTTATATGGCACTGATTCTACTTTATAGTGAACAATTATGAAGTTACAGAAGTTAGTTCATAAAAATAGAAAAAATAATGTGGCTAAAGCAATTTTTCCATATTGAGATTCTTTTAGAAATATAACAAAACATGAGACTTTGTCAAGACACTGAATTAATTAAAGTTTATTTATATTTAAAATTCTAAGTGGAGTTCAATCAGATGTTGTCTCTTAAGATTAGCAAAAACTTTTTAAAGCAATTTTCATCTATTTTTTACAACAGAAATTTGTTTGACAATACATGAGAACATGTAGCCCTCCTTAATACTCACTGAACTTGAACAAAATTGACAATGCCATATTAATACTTTTTCTGAAGAGAATACAAAATAATTTTTACACATAATTCAACATTATATTTAGATCAGTTCGTGGTCTATAACTACTGACAAGAGAGCTTTACTTAATTTTTATAAATAAGGAAAAGTCAATATGCTACCTTAATTCAATATTTAATGGCATTTATATTAACTAGTTTAAAATGGAATGTGAGTTATTATGAATTTATTTTATGTCATAAAATCAATTCTTCTTTCCCACAGACTGAATGTCCCCACAAACTCCTGGAGGACATCTGGAAATGAAAACAATGAGAAAGGTGACACAGTACTGGTCTCAATGAAAGCTGGGTAGTAACAGCCCCTTGGAAACTTAATGCAGATAACTTGTCTAGGAATAACTTGGCTTTCTCATATGAAATATAAAACTGAGAGGGACTTGTACCACTAGGAAACAGGAGCAACTAACTTACCTGGCACCCCTAATAGTTCAGATACTCCTGAAAGGAGAAAACCACCCAGTGTCTTCTTCAATAGGAGAAAGCGCAGTATAGAGCTACCAACTGGGGACAGAATAATTTCGTAAAAAGACTGGAGTTCACTTCCATTTTAAGCAACATGTCATACTAGCTGTCCTAAGAAACCCTCCGGGTACAGAATACCTAAGAATAGAGCACAAAATATGCTTGAAAAGAAAAAACAAAAATTTACTGATGAGCTGGAAGAAAAACAGGGAAATTCACAGACGCCAGAACGCTCAAAAAGTATAAATAAACCTATAAAGCCCTAAAGCACTAAAATTGGCATTTCCAAGGGTTTGATTTCAACCGACCTCAGCCTGATTTAGGGGCGCATTTACAAAAAGCCTGGGTCCCTTCCAACTTGGGAGGTCAGAATGGAGACCTCTATGTAATGCTGGACCAGTGAGAGGCTTTCAACCTTAGTGGATGTGACAATGATATTATTCGACCATCATAATCCTTTTTCTTCCTGGGCACAGAGGAAGACTACATTTCCCAGCCTGTCTTGAACTTTGGGACTGCATCACAGCCAGGGGCATTGGGTGGAAAGGATGTACTTGACCTCCAGAGGGAATGTGTCCCACACAGTTAAATTAAAACATGTGGGAGGACTGATCATTCCACATCAGACTTGGCATAAGGAAAATAAACCTTTATTTTCTTAAGCCACTGACATTTGGGGGTTTGTTATTAACTACTTTTAGTCTAATAATCTTGTTACAATAACTGAACAAGAGAAAAAACCATGCTCTATACAGAGAGAAATAATGGGAATGCCTGCCTGCCATAGGATGTGATGCTTACCACACTCATAGGTGTGGTAAAAAAAAAAGGTCCAAACAAAAATTGGTTTAGAGTGACCCCAAATTCTTAAAGCCCCCAGGTACACTGAATACGAAATGCAAGTTTTCCCTCTGAAAGCAAACTTTAAATCTTGGATCAAATATTTTCAAAGATACAATTCAAGGATTATATTACAAATAAAAGTCACAAAACATAGAAGTAGGCAAGCACCCTGACCAAAGATAAAATGAAGAAGCTACAGACATTACAGTTATCACAGAATATAAATGCTCATATTAATAAAAATACTCTGTTAAGAGTATAATTAAGCAGTAACAGAGTTGATAAATTTACCTTGCAGTTTGGGGAAGTACAATTAATTTCTAGAAATGAAAATATACTTGCATTTATTAACTCCAGATTAGACATAAAGGGAAGATGAACAGTCACACAGTCATAGCAGGGGATTGTAACACCACACTGACATCAGTGGATAGATCTTTCAGACAAAAATCAACAGGGAAACGGCAACCTCAAATGACACACTGGGGCAGATGGATTTAATTAATATCTTCAGAGCACTTCATCCTAAAGCAGGGGAATATACATTCTTTCCAAATGCACATGGAACGTTTTCTAGGATGCACCACATTAGGACATAAAACAAGTCTCAATAAATTTTAAAAGACTGAAATCATATTAAGCATCTTTTTGACCATCATGGTATGAAACTAGAATTCAACCATAAGAACTGCCTTAGGACCCAGCAATTCCACTTCTGGGACTATATCTGAAAAACCCAAAACACTAATTCAAAAGAATATATGCACCCCTATGTTCACTGCAACATTCTTCACAATAGCCAAGGTTTGGAAGAGGCCCAAGTGTCCATCAGTAGATGAGTGGATAAAAAAAGCTACATTCACACTGTGGAAAAGTACTCAGCCCTACATAAAGGAAATCTTACCCTTTGCAACAACATGGATGGGCCTGAAAAGCATTATGCTAAGTGAAATAAGCTAGACAGAGAAAGACAAGTACCACTTGATTTTACTTACACGTGGAATCTAAAGAACAAAAGAAACTAACAAACTAAATAGAAACAGACGCATAGAGAACAGACTGACAGCTGTCAGAGGGGAGGAGAGGAGAGTGCTGGGTGAAAGGGGTACAGGGATTAATCAAAACAAAAATAATATAAAATAAAAACACTCAGAGACATAGACAACTGTGTGGTGGTTACCAGAGGGAAAGGGGTCCGGGGGAGGTAGAAGAGGGAATAGTGGGGATAAAATCCAATACATAGATGATGCACTATAGAATTGTACACCTGAAACCTATACAATTTCATTAACCGATGTTACCCCAATAAATTTAATTAAACATTTTAAAAAAGAAAGAAGCATATGAAGACATTATTTAAAGGTCAGCAAAGAAAGATAAATCTCAAAAATAAAACATGAAGGTTAAGAAATTTATAAGATAGAGTCAGGTATTCAAGATATGTTCATAAAAGTTGGCACTGGTGATTAGAAATAGAATCAAACACAAATTCTAGAAATCTAAAACTTTTTTATTAGCATTAACAGCTGAATAGATATGGCTAAACAGAAAACTACTACAGGCAAACCTCGTTTTATTGTGCTTTGCTTTATTGCCTTTCACGTGACAGCTATTATGTTTTTTACAATCTAAAGGCAAGACTCTCCACCAGTCAAAAGATTCTTACTTGCTTTATTGAGATGATCTGGAACCAAACCTGCAATATCCTTGAGGTCTGCCTGTAATGTGGTGGGTATAGGAGAAGAGACTATCACAAACAAAACGTGAGGAGAAAAAAAGATATAAAATACAAGTAAGGGAACAAAATATTTAGACGATATAGTGAGACAATCTAACCTACATTTCACCGGACTTCTAAAATAGAATGAGAACTAGAGAGAAAGAAGGGAAAGAAATATTCAGACACAACAGAAATTTCCAGAATTGCTAAAAGATTTTTATTCTAGATTCAGAGAGCTGTATAGATTCCAAGTGCAATAAAAAAATAATAAATCTATAGCCAGACCAATCCAGAGAAACAGAAGAATACCAAATATAAAAAGAAAACATTAAAAGCCCAATAGAGAGAAAAGAACACTTATAAAGAACTTACATTTAGTCCAAAAATATATTTCCCAAAAATGGAAGGCGAGAAAGAGTTGGATTAAAGCTTCAAGGTACAAAGAGAAAATAACTTTCAGTTCATAGCCAATTAAAACCATATTCCAAGAACTGGAATAAATTAAAGAAATTTCAATATAAACATTTACTAACAGTATTACCACCAACAAATGCTCATTAAGGAACCTCTAAATAATGTAGTTCAAGAAGAAAGAAATTAATCCAAAAAGAATAGCTAAGATGTAAAAATGACTTTGGAAGATAAAAACTGGCAAACATACAAATAAATCACTGAAAGCTTGACTCTGCCAAAGAATGATAATGTTAACAATGTATAATTAATGGAGTTAAAAACTAATGACAGGGGAAATTCTGTTTTAGAACAGACTACGTGAGGGCAGAAGAGCACTCTTGCTGCAAAAATGGGACAAAGTCAGATAAATTATAAATATTATATCTTGAAAGCATCAGAGAACTTTGGAAGCAACCAACTAAATTCCAGAGGGAAGACGCACTCTTTCATGTGAGCAAGGGTTTTTATCTTTCTTTCCCTTGCAGGCATGTTCAGATTTGGGGTGCTTGCTCAGGGTCTGCCCTATCAAGAGAGAGCCCCCACCAGGCAAAGAGAAACTGGCGAAGCGTTCAGTGATGCTGCAGGACGCGTGTGACAGCCTGGAAACCTGAGGGGCTTCAAGGCACAAATGCTCTTCCACACAAAACATTTGCTGAGGTCTGAGATACAACAGGCATCTGGGGAACTTGGCCAAAAGCTTCCAGAAGGCAAAGTGAGAGCTCTAGAAGTCACGTGGAAGTGGCCCAACTCAAACATTCTGCCGGGCTTACCTTCGAGCACTCTGTCATACTTTCAAGCAACGTGGGTAGGAGACTGGAGAGCTTTGCTGAGGATGTCTGAAGGGCACGGCTGAATTTTCACAGTCTGCAAAACCTGAGCAGAGAATTACCAGACTTAGAATTAAAAACCTGTGCAGGTGGAGAGAGAAAAAAAGCAAACACGAGCAAGGGTAAAGCAGAAAAAGTAGGCTGGGTTTACTCAACTGAAACCCAGCCTCTTGATTAATGGCTGATTGGGTGCAGGTGCTCCAACCCTCACTCTCTTCACCAACAAGGAAGACGATCGTGTGGAACCTCTAGAGTTAATTATATGCAATGCCCAACAGGCACCAAGAACTTACTGGGAATGCAAAGAGAAGAAAAATGTGACTAACTCTCAGAAGAACAGACAGAAACATGGCCCTGGTAATGGTGTTTGCAAGCAAGGTCTTTCAAAACCTATGGTTAATATATTGGAAACCATGGGGGAAAACTAAATAGATCAAAGGGTAGAGAATTTAAAAGGACACTGAAATCTGCAAATGGGGAGCAAATAAACATTCCATAAATGAAAAAATATCGAAGCTAAGAATTTCCTAGATGCGTTGAACAGCAGACTGAATGCAGCAGAAAACAATGAACTAGAAAAAAGGTTTAAAAAAACTGAAGCGAGAGAACAAAGGAATGGGGAAACACATTATAAAGGTATAAAAGCGTACAGGACATTGTC
This sequence comes from Carollia perspicillata, assembly GCA_004027735.1. Classification (NCBI taxonomy): domain Eukaryota; kingdom Metazoa; phylum Chordata; class Mammalia; order Chiroptera; family Phyllostomidae; genus Carollia; species Carollia perspicillata. The sequence goes on along the minus strand of PVKM010006528.1, from coordinate 4,152 downwards.
TTTGTTTGGGTACCCAGAGAACAGACTTTGATGAAAAGATTTACATCCAGGGGGTTTATTAGTGAAACATCTCAGAAAAAAACAGTGTGACGCACGTTTGCACAGAAGAAGAAGTTGAACCGAGATATCATAGCGAGAGAGGCTTTTGTCGATCCTGAAGGAGCTTTGGAACTGGGCTAGCCCTTCAAAGGTGTCCCTAATTGAGGCAAGAAAGCTGGGCGCTTCATGTTGACCTGTCAGTGAATGCAGTGCTTCTGAGGAGGGGTCACAAACTTGAGCAAAGCATCTGTCTTTGGCTGATGGCCATGCCAAGCAAGCACTCAGCTGTGAGTTGTCAGCGATCGACATTCCTAAGCAGCAGGCGGAACAAGTGGGGCATCTGAGTTCACCGCAGGCTGGTTCACCACAGGCTCCATAATAGCCCACACTTTGTGTGGTTGGATCTTCCTGCTTTACATAAGTTCACCCACCAGAAACAAATCCTCCAGGATTCTGGTTTATTTCTTCTCCTGTGTAAACTTATAAGGACAAAGTTAATGGAACATTCCAGCCCTCACAGTCGCAGCTGTTCTTAGAGATATAATTGATGTTCCGTCACTCTCTCCCCTGTTGGCCATTCCAGATTCACCCTTGGCTGACACCTCTGCTGCTTAGGAGGGTTGTGCTGTGCAGAGACTCAAACCCTTATTCTGAGCCCCTGTTCACCAGCCTTGCTTTGACCATGGTTGCCGCCCCTTCCCATTTACCATGAAAACTGGGCAAAGAACTGCCGCAGGACACACAACCGGATCGTCTGGGTTCTGAACCTATTCTTTCTCTATCTCCATTGTGTAACAGAAGCTGCATCTTCTAAGGATTAGAGTCAATTATCTTCGCCAATGTAGTGACTCCTTTTCTTGCTTGCTGCTCTCTTGGAATGAGGAGCGCCCAGTGATCAGGTAGTAACCATGGAATCAAATTTCACAGGAAACTGATTGTGTCCTCTGACGGAAGTATTCCTTCTCTGGGAACCAGGCTGTCTATAACCTTAGAGTTGCAGTTTCAGGAAATATAAAATCCCCCGGTAGATCATCAAGAGTGATGGTAAAGGAAGCCTCTCGTATTTCCAGTCCGTGGTTCCAGTTCCTTGTATTCTACTTGGGATGGAGTGCTCCATGGTTGTTAATTAGGGTGTATGTTGTGTCTTAGAGGGTGGTGCTCTATCCTTTCAGAGTACTGTCTCCAAGCTGGCGTTGCAGTTGCACTTTTAAAAATCTGTGCTATCGATCCATCAGGCCAGCAGTTTCTGGGTGGTGTGGTAGGTGATAGAGCCAAGGGATCCCAAGTCGTGTGATCATTGCTACAACTCCTTTGCTTTAGAGGGACTCTTGCTTTTAGGCATCTTGCCAGTGGATCAAAGAAATACTGGAACTTAGGCTGTGCAGGCAACTAAGACAACATATATCTGAAATAAGTGCCAATTCCAGACAAATCACTGTCAAGACAAATCACTGACTTCCAGGATGTAAGGACTTTGGTATCCTGGACTTTCTACTCAGTAACTATTTGCTCTCCACCAGGAACAGTACCACACTAGGGTCCAACACTGGTGTCTTTCTCTGGCTGGTAAAACACTTAACAGTGGCACCCTTTGGGAAAAGGGAGCTGATGCAAACCTCATCTCTGCCACCACTGCTATTTCATGAATGAACCCACGGTGCTAAGAGCAGAGTGATAGATGACAGGTTGGCTGACATTACCAAAGTCTTTCTGCCTATTTATTGTTTAATGCCTACTGTGTCTGTTTAGGCATTATGTGAAATAATACGTTTTCAATTTATTGCCTCTCATCCCTGAATGCTCCCTTCAATGTATGCGCTATGACAAACAACAGATTCCTTAAAGATGTTCTCCTTTACAGTGAGCTCAATGATAAGCTTTCTTAGTATAGGGCACTGGCCACACCGAACACGAAGAGTAGGGTTCCTGAAATATCCCGGGTGGGTGTCAGCAGCGTGAGTGTGAGGACTTCTCACAGAGCTTACGCCCGCCATGGGCCCAGCACGCCTTCACTGCATGGCCTCAGATTTATTTCAGTCTCACCCTCCCCACCACAATCAGCCCAGAGAGAACTTGTTCACTTTCTCATTCCACACCAGTTCCCCATGGTACTGCCCTCGTGCCAGTGGGATCCCTGGAGCAGGATGTAACAAGTATCTCAGGAGATAAGCACCGTAACGTTTCTAAGGCCCTGTATTTTAGTGAAGTTTCTAGGGGTTCAGTGGGTCAGAGTGCTGGGGTATCCCCTTCAAAGAAAACTTGTTATACATAGCCACTGAAGAAGAGTCATAATGCTTGGTGGTTGTCTGAGGATTTTGAAGGCAGGTAACTAGAAGCCTTAGAGCCCATAAAGATGATGCACCAGGTCTGCCAGGATGGGGTTTGTTTTATCAATTGGATTTCATGTCCCTTCTCCCTTAGTCCAAACTTAAACAGCCTTATAAGATTTCCTTATGATCAACTGACCATGAGGGAAAAAAAAGTATGCCTGGTTTACAGAGGGATCTACAAGATACAATAAAATGGTTTAAATTCATATAACAGAATACCACTCATCAATGAAAATGACTATATGCATCAAGTAGATTCATCTCAAAAACATAATTAAGTGAAATGTTATATGGCAGAAGAATATAGTGGGACTCCACTTATTAAAAGTTCCAATACCAGAAAAGTTTAAAGATACATGATAAAGTAAGGAGTGATTCATACAAACTGTAGGCTATGGTTAGCTTTGTATGTTTGTAGAGAAAAGGGGGATGCCAGGAATCCTATTAGAGAAATATAGAGGGTATCACAGGAACTGGTAACATTATATCTCTTAAATTTGTGAAGGGTGTATGAATGTTAAGCTTATCATTCTTCTTACTAGTAGTTCTCAATCCAGGCTGCACGTTAGACTCATCTAAAGAGCTTAAAACAAAAACTGAGGGCCAGGCACTGATTGAATTATACTAAAAGTATTTGAGTGTCAATATTTTCAATTGCTTTTCAAGTGCTTCTAATGGATGCACAACTAGTTCAAGAAACATTGCTTTGCGCTCCTAATACACTCTTTTGTATATTTTTCATATTTCATAATTTTCAGTAATTTTTATTTTCATTATTTTTAAAAGCCCAAGGAAACAGAAAATGAAAGAATTGTCTACCTAGATTGGCTTTTGCTGTATTGCACCATTTTGCTCAGTGCTTCACGTCAGCCGGGTTGTGTATTCATTTACTGATCTTTACAGACAAGGCACACAAATGTCATGAGGTAGTGACTATTCCCAGCCAAACCCGGCCAACTTCGTTTGCTTCTTCTCTTTAATCACAACATCGTCTGCAGATGAATTCCACCCGACCTGGCAAATGTCCAGTGTCAGATACATGGGCATTTTCCTTTGTGCTATTTATTCTCTGATTTCGTTAATATTTCTCTTTTCTCTGTTACTGTTTCACTTTTCCCTGCCTTTATGTCTTAGGCCCTATCACTTTCTTTCTGCGTCTTTCCCTCCTGACAAATCCATTTAGTATTTTTCTTTCCACTACCTTTCCTTTGTGGAGACAACTTAAGCACTGATTTAAGTCTCTCTTGAAATGAAGGTGATTGTTTTAGAAAGAAAATTAAAATTAAAATTCACTAAATAAAAGACTTGTCTTCCCAACTGGCGAAAGAAAAAGTAACTTCATTATGTGAGGATATTAACTCTGATAGCCCGACCACAGATTTTTTCTTCTACTTTTATAAGGTTCTGAAAATCATACAGGAGCAAATCAATAACCAAATTTTTAAATGCCACTTATTCATAGTAGTGCTTTAATATCACTAAGAAACACCATAATCCAAATAGTCCTGAATCCAAATCAAAGATAGTAAATGTATGGAAATGGAAATATGACCATCTAGAATGAAACTCAAGGAGCCAAGCCCAATAAAATCAACGCTAGCAGACTAAGCGGTCACCTAAAACAGGAGCAGAGCCACAGAAATGGAGGTCACATGGAAGGTTAGCAACAGGGGAGTGGGAGGAGAGGGTGGGGAGAAGGTACAGAGAATAAGTAGCATAGATGGTGGGGAGAAAATAGACAGGGAGAGGGCAAGAGTAGTGTGGGAAATGTAGCAGCTAAAGA
>PVKM010006527.1:0-43991 GCA_004027735.1 Carollia perspicillata | reverse complement strand
TTCTGGGGTAAGGTGAGATTAAAGGGTAGTACACAAGTGTAGCATGTGAGAGAATAGTGTTAACCTCCCTAATAATAGAGTTCAGGAGACTGTGATGTGGACTTGTATCGGGGAATGTGCTTTGAAGTATTTACACTTGTGTGGAAAAGCAGTTATTGATAATACTATTAGAGCAACATTCATATGCCAGAATGTATGTGATCTGAATAACCTGAACAGGGGGTATAGGACTTTGAGTAGTGTGATGATGGAACACAATTCACGTGAAGGACAGTAAATTAGCAGTACAATGTAGAAGACAGAACAGGGGAAACCTGTCAAATGGTACAATATACCCTGCCAAGTAAAGAAGACTATAGAGAACAAAAGGGAATACGAAAATACTATTGAGATAAAATATATAGAAATAATGAAAAAATGGAGAAAATAATAATAATCCAAATATGCAGCAACTTTCAGTTTCCCTGTAATAGTCGAGTGAAATTTGTCTCACTGTCTCAGCTGTTGGGTTGCCCCCTGTTTGAGTCCACTTCAGGTCCTTTTACAGTTCCAAGTTTTTCTCTCCCTTGTGGGTATTAAAAAAAATGGCAGGAGAAGTAAGAAAGGGGAGAGAGAATTTGAAAGAAAGTGTGCAGTACTAAATCGAGAAGGAAGGGAAGAGAGGAAAAGCAATTGGAGAGTAAAAGAGTAGTGAAAATTTAGAAATAATAGTAACAAAATGTTTACTTTAAAAAAGAAAACAGCATTAAAAAAAAAAAAAAAACACCTCTTGCTGGTTTCAAGCTGGCCAAACCGGTTTTTCTGGTCTTGCTGGCTGCAGAAGGCTGGGCAGTGATTGATGTGGCATTTCTCCCTTCCTGATGTTTACTCAGCCTTTCTTGCAAGCACTGTCCCAGCAGCTAGCCTGACTCCTTTCCCCAATATCTTTGATGTGGGAGTCCTGGTTTTCTTCAGAGCGTTTTTCCCAAGTGGTTATCGCTAGACGCTGGGGTGAAGGGGCCCCCTCTCAACTGGGCTTCCTCCATTCAGGGAATTTGGCCCCAAACGCTTCCCTTCCCAATGCTACAGGAATGGAATCACTGTGCTTTCCCTTTAATCCTGGGGTCTCTGCCCGGCTGGGCTAGGAGTCAGCTTCAGGGCTGTCACAGCAGATTCCCCAGCCCCTCTGTTTGATAAATTCCTCCTACTAAAGCCTGGTGCCCCATGTAGCCCGATTCTCCAGGCAGCCCGGTGACTTTCAGGGTCAGTGTGTTATGTAGCCTGCCTCTCAGCTCTCCCAAGCTGGTGACCACAGACTGTGAGAGTAATCACAGCTCCATGTGTTTTGCCTCTTACTCCTTATTCCCCTCTCTGCGACCAGAACTCTGATGGTGTTGCTCCAACCCTGGTCTGTTGGGGAGGGAGGGAGCAGGTGACCCAGCTCTCTCCTAAGGATTTTGGCAGGTCCTCTGCTTTCAAGCAGTCTGTTGTAGACCAAGGGCTTGCTCTGGGCCCTGGACTTTGGGCTACAAACTCGCCCGGTCCCCGCGCTGGTCCCCGGGACCTTATTGTCCTGCAATATCCTTCTTACCATCTTGTTTCTGGTTTTTCAGTGTCCGCTACAGCATTGGGGACTCTTATTTTCAAATATGCTGCAGTACTGTTGTCTGTCTGCTCTGTTCTCCATGGATTAGCCAGTTTTTCCTCCTGTGTATAGGGGGAAGTGAAATCCACTCCCTCCTACTCTGTCACCATCTTCCTCCTCACTTTGTTATTCCTAAGAACTTTCAAGTTATTGTTTATTTGCATTATTATTATTGATTATTTTTACTTTTTTATTTCATTAGTATTTTTCTCTTTGGTCTGTTTATTTTTCTTTGTTTTGTTTGTTTAATTGCATTGTTTGACTGGTTTTTCTTGTTCTCTATTTCATAGTGTATTTTTAGTTTTCCTTCTTTCACTTCATTTGTGTTCCAATAGCACAAATTGGAACACAAATTTGTGCTATTTGTGTACTTCTAAGTTATTTACTTGGAATACACAAATAAATACTCTACTCTACTCTACTCTAGGTCATGTACTTCCTATTCTTGCTATTCAGATCATATAGATTCTGTCATATGATTGTTGTTCCATTACTGTTGTAAATAACTGTTGTTCCATACACTTCTAAATACTACAGTGAACCATTCCCAGATCTTAGCTCACTTCACTATTTCTGGAAATTTATTAGTATTGTAGTTAATTCTATTCTCCTGCACACTACACCTATTTTCTATTCTTTACTCTGACTATATCTCATAATCTGACTTCCCACAAGCTCACGGTTTTGTGGATCCAACTCACAATGCACCTCCTTCCAACAAGAGTCTTATCTTTTTTCCACCCTGTCTTAAAAATGACTATTTGTATGAAATATTATGCTAAACACCGCACTTATCTAAAGGATCTCCTCACTCTTCTCTATGTGTAGGTAATTTAAGACACACAGAATACACTCCTGCTGCCTTAATACATTTTGCCTTCCCCTCCAACTGATCACAAAAAAAGAGTAAGTGGAAGCTGTGAACACCAGTATACCTGCTGGAAGAGAGAAACCGCCAACAAAGGAACCATCAACAGATACTAATGGAAGAAGGTGAAGTAGTGAGTGGGATCCCCACTAAAATCCACCTAGAAACAATCTGGAATTACAGCTAAATGTTGGAGAAATTACCTAGAACAAACAACAGGACAATAGAGAGAGAGAAGCCTCAAAACCTCAGAGAGACAGAAGGAACAGCTTCAACACAACCTGTCCACATTTTCACAAGAGAATACAAAATGAGGTGGGCACAGTGACCCACAATTAACCAGATGGAGGAGAGGATCCACCAAAGAAAGACCAAACAACAATATAAACCCAAAGACATCCAGAAAGCCAAGATAAATGACAAACCAAGAGCAGCAAATTCAAGGGATCAAGGAGACTGCACCACTGAATCTCACAGGTCTCCTACCATAGAAGTTCATACCACAAACCAAGGGAGTCAAAACAGATCAATTTAAGAAGCAAAGTCTAACAAGAAGAGTCTCACAAACAATGGGAAGACAAAGAAATAAACCCCAATGAAAAGAAATGAAGAAGCCTCAGAAAGAATGCTAAATGAAATAGAGGCAAGTCAACTATCAGATATTGAGTTCAAAGCAGTGGTTATAAGGAAGCTCAATGAGCTCACTGAGAATTACTGAAAACTACGGGGAAACTATAATGAGCTCATTGCAAACTATACCAACATGTAAAAGGAAATAGCAACTATCAACCAAGGCCAAAAGGAAATGAAGAACATAATTTCTGACTTGAAGAATACAGCAGAAGGAATTAAAAGCAAGATAGATGAAGCAGAAGATTTAATCAGTGAGCTGGAGGACAAGGTAAAAAAAATACATACACAGAAAGAGGAAGAAAAGGAAAAGAGGCTCAGAAAGACTGAAGAGGGATTAAGGGAAATGCAGAACACAATGAAACACAATAATAGCTATATAATAAGGATACCAGAAGGAGAAGAGTAAGAGCAAGGGATAGAAAACCTGTTTGGAAAAAGCAATGATGGGAAACTTCCTAAATTTGATGATAGAACAAGCCACACAAGTCCAGGAAGAAGAGAGGGTCCCAATCAATAGGAACCCAAAGAGTACACTGCAAGATACATCATAATTAAAATGAAAAAATTTCAAGAGAAAGAGAGAATCTTAATGGCAGATAGGGAGAAACAGGAAGTAACATACAAGGGAGCCCCAATAAGAGTAGAAGCTGACTTCTCAAAGGAAAAGATCCAACCTAGAAGACACAGGTCATTAATTTTCCAAGTAATCAAAAACAAAGTACTACAACCAAGACTGCTTTATCCAGCTAAGTTCTCCATTAAAATGGAAGACCAAATAAGGAATTTCCTAGACAAATGAAGGCTCAAAGAAGATACTTTGTCTAAACCAGCTCTTCAAGAGATGCTACAAAGTTTGCTTTAGAAAAGGGGGAAAAAAAAAACAGAGAGAGGAACACAAATACAAAAAAATGGCAATGAATAAGTACCTATCAATAATAACCTTAAACATAAATGGATTAAATGATGCAATTAAAGACATAGAATAGCTGAATGGATAAGAAAGCATAACCCACACATATGCTGCTCACAAGAGACTCACCTCAGAACAAAAGACCTACACAGACTGAAAGTGAAGGGCTAGAAACAAACATTCTAAGAAATGGACAGGTAAAAGAAGCCAGGGTATCAATACTCATATCATACAAAATTGATTTCCAAAAAAGGGCCACAAAAAGAGACCCAGAAGGTCACTTCATAATACTCAAGGGAAGAATCCATCAACATAACATAAACATTGTAAATATATATGCACCCAACATAGAAGCACTCAAATGCATAAAGAAAATCTTGGAGGACTTCAAGAAAGATATTGACAACACAATTATAGTAGGGGATATTAACACCCCACTGTCAAAAATGCACAGGTCTTCCAAATAAAATATTAACAAGTATATGGTGGCAGTGACCTAGATCAAAAGGAATTAACTAATATATACAGAGAGCCTTTCATCCCAAAGAAGCAAAATACACATTCTTTTCAAATGCAAATGGAATATTTATACAGGTAGACCACATGACAGGACACAAAACGAGTCTTAACAAATTCAGAAAATTGAAATAATACCAAGAATTTTATTTGACCACAAAGGGAGTGAAACTAAAAATCAACCTCAAGTAAAAAATTCAAAAACACTCAAACTCATGGAGATTGAATAGCATGCTATTAAACAATGCATGGGTGAAGAATGAGATTAAGGAAGAAATCAAGGAGTTTCTGGAAACAAATGAAAATGAACTTACAACAACCTAAAACTTATGGGACAGAGTGAAGGCAGTCTTGAAAGGGATGTTGGTACAGATACAAACCTACCTAAAAAAGATTAAAAAAAAAACATTTCAAATAAACAACCAACCGTACACCTACAAGAACTAGAGGAACAACATCAAAGACATCCCAGAACAAGTAGAAAGAAAGAAGTAACCAAGATCAGAGGAGATATAATCAACATAGACACTAAAAGCACCATTCTCAGGATCAATAAATGCAGGAGTTGGTTCTTTGAAAAAATAAACAAAATTGGCAAGCCTTTCAGGAGACTCATAGAGAAAAAAAGAGAGAGGACTCAAATAAACAGAATTAGAAATGAAAGTGGAGAGATTACAACTGATAACACAGAAATACCAAGAATTATAAGAAATTACTATGAACAACTATATGCCAAGAAGATTGTAAACCTAGTTGAAATGGATAAATTTATAGAAAAATATAGTCTTTCAAAACTAAATGAAGAAGAAGAAAGCCTGAACAAACCAATAACAGCTGATAAAATCAAAGCAGTAATCAAAAAACTCTTGACACACAAAAACCCTGGACCAGATGGTTTCAGAGGAGAATTTTACAAAGCATTCAAAGATGATCTAACCCCTATCCTTCACAGATTATTCCAAAAAAATCAAAGACAATGGAAGACTCCCAACTCTTTTTATGAAGCCAGCATCACCCTAATCAAAAAACCAGATAAAGACATAACAAAGAAATAAAACTTAAGACCAATATCGCTGATGAACATAGATGCTAAAATCCTCGAGACAGTATTGGCAAACTACTTCCAGCAATATGTTAAAAAGATCATACACCATGATCAAATGGGATTCATCCCAGGGTTCAAGGAAAGTACAATATTAGAAAATCAGCAAATGTAATGCAATACATAAACAAAACCAAATACAAAAATCACAAGATCATATCAATAGATGGAGAAAAAGCATTTGATAATGTACAGTGCCCATTTGTGACAAAACCACTTAGCAAATTGGGAGTATAGAGAACAAACCTCATTGTAAAAAGCCATATATTAGAAACCTACAGCCAACATCATACCCAAAGGGCAAACACTAAAAAATTTCCCCCTAAGATCAGGAATAAGACAAAGGTATCCACTTATACCATTTCTATTCAAAATTGGATTGGAAGTTCTGCCACAGCAATCAGACAAGAAAGAGAAATAAAAGACATCCAAGTTTGAAAGGAGAAAGCAAATCTATCATTGTCTGCAGATGACATGATAATATACATAGAAAATCCTACAAACTCCACCTAAAAACTACTCAACCTAATAAGTGAATTTGGCAAAATGGCCAGTTACAAAGTCAATATTCAGAAATCGAAGGCATTTTTGTACACCAACAATAAAAATCATGAACAGAAATCAGGAAAAAATCCTATTTGATATAGCACCAAGAAAAATAGGGTACCTAGGAATAAACATATGCAAGGATATAAAAGACCTGCACTTAGAAAACTACACAACACTGAAGAAAGAAATTAAGGAAGACAGAAACAAATGCAAGCATGTACCATGCTCATGTATTGGAAGAATTAACCTTATCAAAATGTCCATACTACCCAAAACAATTTATAGATTCAATGCAATCTCTATTAAAGTAAGAATGACATATTTCACAGATATAGAACAAACATTTCAGAAATTTACATGGAACCATAGACAACCCTGAATAGCTGCAACAATTTGGAGAAAGGAGTATAAGGTAGGAGGGATTACCATATCAAATACTGAATACTGAATTGTGTTATGAGGCCATGATAATTGAAACAGCCTGCACTGGCATAAGAACAGACACACAGACCAATGAATAGAATAGAGAGCCCAGAAATAAAACCAAGTCTCTATGGTCAATTAATATTTGACAAAGAGGACAGCAGCATAAAATTTCATAAAAATAGCTCTTCAACAAATGGTGTTGAGAGATCTAGACAGCTTCATGAGAAAAAAATGAAACTTGATCACCAACTTACACCATAGACAAAAATAAATTTCAAGGTGGATAAAAGTCTTAAATATAATTCATAACACCATAAAAGTCCTGGAGGAAACATTGGCAGGAAAATCTCAAACATTACACACATCAACATCTTCACTGATGTGTCTCCTAAAACACGGGACATGAAGAAAAAAATAAACAAATGGGATCACATCAAATTAAAAAGCTTCTGTATGGTTAAATAAAACAGCATTGAAATGAAAAGAGAACCAAGTATAAGGATAACATATTTGCCAATGATAACTCAGGCAAGGGTTTGATCTCCAAAGTGTATAAAGAACTCACAAGACTCCACTCCAGAAAGACAAAAAAAAAAAAAAATTAAAAAATGGGCAAAAGACTTGAACAGATGTTTCTCCAAGGAGAACATACAGAGGGCCCAAAGACATATGAAAAGATCCTCAGAATCACTAGTCATCAGAGAGATGCAAATTAAAACCAGAAAAAGATAGCATTTCACACAGGTCAGAATTGCCACCACAAACAAATCAACAAAGAAGAGTTGGGAAGAGTTGGAAAGAGTATGGAGAAAAGGAAATCCTAGTGCACTGTTGCAGACTGGTGCAGCAACTGTGGAAAACAGTATGCAATTTCCTCAGAAAAGTAAAAATGGAACTGCCTTTTGATCCAGCAATTCCACTGCTGGGATTATACCCTAAGAACTCTGAAGCACCAATCCAAAAAACTGCCAGTGTTCCTAGCAGCACAGTTTATGATAGCCAAGCACTGGAAACAACCTAAGTGCCCATCAGTAAATGAATGAACCAAAAACTATGGATCATTTACATGATGGAATACTATACCACAGAGAGAAAGGAGCTCCTACCATTTGAGACATCATGGATGGAACTGGAGAGCATTATATTAAGTGAAGTAAGCCAGGCAGTGAGGGAAAATTCTATATGATCTCACTTTTAACTGGGGCATAATCAACAAAAGAAAAAAAGCAAGTAAAATATAATCAAAAACATGAAATTAGGAAAAATCTGACAGTAATCAGAGGGGAGGTGGAAAGGGATAAGGATGGGAAAGTAGGGAGGGTTTTCAGGACAACTATAAAGGGCACATGGAGAAAACCAAGGGGGTGTGTGGAAGCAAGGAAGGGAGGAGGGGTTGGCTGGAGTGGGGGGTAGTGGTGGGGAGTGAACCTGTGTTCAACTGTAATTGAATAACAATAAAAAATAATAGGTAATAACCTTCTAATAAAGACTAGACACATTATATACCTTAATTCCTAGGTTTCTAAGACAGCAACATGATGCATACTGCGACAGGTTTTTATATTTTAAATACATTTTCTAGAAGAAATAGTTTTACAAAATCTTAATTCAGTAAATTAGTGATTTATTTAGTGCTTATGCCTAGTAAATTACTAATATCAAAGGACAAACAAGGTCTGTATTTACACATATATGAGATGTTAATCTTTCATATGTTGCTGTTAAAGTGTTTTTGCAGTGGATATATGACAACTAGGCCAACATTTTTTAGTGACTTTCCCATATTTACTTTAAAACTTCAGTATTTTAATTTTGAAAAGATAATTTTTAGCTTGACTTGCCATTGACAAAGTATCAAAAATTCTATATGATTAACATTCACCATTTTTAATAAGGATATATTATGGAGGAGTAATTAGAATATTACAAGTGGAAATCTTGTGAGGATGGAAAGCAGGCATAGTGAATTAACAGTGGAAATCCTCATGCATAGAAAGTCATCATTAATAAGATCCTCTTCATTCATTTAAATTATTTATTGCACACCTGCTAGAAGCCAGATATTGTGCTATGTCTGGGGTTATAGTGATAAAGTAAAGGAAGCATAGGCTTGGTTTTCATGTAGCTCACAGACTAATGAAAGATCATTTTGACTAATCAGATAAAAAAATGCAAAATTACAAATATAGCTCTGAAGAACAAAAGCACAATGCTATTCAAGCATATAACAAAGGAATCTAACCTAGATTGTGGATTCAGGGAACGTGTATATGAGGTTATTAAGCTGGAACTAAGGCAAGATGGTAAGTACGTATCCACAAGGGTAAATTTATTGAGTGGAAGAGAGAAATTACCAATGAAAGAAATTACCCATAAGAGAAAAAAAAGCACATGGAAACATCTTGTAATGCTCAGGAGGTAACTGATGGAAGGCTTTTAAAGTCTAGAACAAGGTAGACAATGAGGAGAATATCTCAAGATAAGGTTTAAGAGAGAAGCAGAAACCATACCACACAAGGTCTTGTTTGGCCATATAAAGGATTTAGACTTTATCCGGAGACCAGTGAAGACTTCGACTAAACCTTCATATGATGTTAGTATGTAAGTCATATTTCTGTAACAACAACAAAATTTTAAAGCAGTGGTTCAGATAAAACTGAAGTTTTTATTCTCTCATCTATAATAGTTCAATGCAAATTGGCACCCGTTCCAGAGAACCATCTATTTACTAAAGCTAGTGAGCCACTTTACTATCCTTGTCGTATTGCATATTTGGTTCCTCCAGATTTCTATTTCTAGTGAGTAGTAAGGGAGAAAGGGAAGTTAAGGGTTAAGGGAAAAGGCCTTTGTCTTCAATGAGATGCCCATGATGCTTCTATCTTTTTCTATTGGCCTGAACTAGGTCAATGGATAAAATACTAATTTTCAGTAAAGAATACTTTCCTTTCACATTGTTTAATGACTGTTATGTAGGTATTCATCTGAATAAAGCTAGGATCAGGTAGTATATAATAAGACTTTTTCTTTATTTTTAATATATATAATTGATTATGCTATTACAGTTGTCCCATTTTTCTCTCTCTTTTATTCCCCTCTGCCCTACACACTCTCTTCACCATCATTCCCCAACTTTAGTTCATGTCCATGGGTCATATACATAAGTTTTCAGCTTCTCCATTTTCCATACTATTCTTAACCTCCCCCTATATTTTTACCTACCATTTATGCTTCTTATTCCCTGTACCTTTCCCCCCATTCAACCCTCTCCCCCTGCCCACTGATGACCTTCCTTGTGATCTCTATTTCTGTGAGTCTGTTCCTGTTCTACTTCTTTGCTTAGTTCATTTTTTTGCTTCTATTGTTGATAATTGTGTTTGTTGTCATTTTACTGTTCATATTTTTTATCTTATTTTTCTTAGATAAGTCCCTTTAACATTTCAAACAATAAGGGCTTGGTGATGATGAACTCCTTTAAATTGACCTTATCTGGGAAGCGCTTTCTCTGTCCTTCTATTATAAATGAAGCTTTGCTGGGTGGAATAATTTTGGATGTAGGCCATTGCCTTTCATGACTTTGAATACTTCTTTCCAGCCCCTTCCTGCCTGCAAGGTTTCTTTGGAGAAATCACATGATAGTCTTATGGGAATTCCTTTGTTGTAACTCTCGTTTTCTCCTGCTGCTTTTAAGATTCTCTCCTTATTTTTAATCTTAGCTAGTGTAATTATAATGCGCCTTGGTGTGTGCCTCCCTGGTCCAACTCTTTGGGGACTCTCTGAGCTACTAGATCTTCCTGGGAGTCTATTTCTTTATTCAGATTAGGGAAGTTCTCCTTCATTATGTTTTCAAATAAATTTTCAATTTCTTGCTCTTCCTCTTCTCCTTCTGGCACCCTTATGATTCAGATATTGGAATGTTTAAAGTTGTCCTGGAGGTTCGTAAGCCTCTTATCTTTTTTTTTTTTTTGAATTCTTGTTTCTTCATTGTGCTCTGGTTGAATGTTTATTTCTTCCTTCTGCTCCAAACTATAGATTTGAGTCCCAGCTTCCTTCCCATCACTGTTGGTTCCCTGTACATTTTCCTTTACTTCACTTTTTATAGCTTTCATTTTTCCCCTATTTTGTGATCATACTCAACCATTTCTGTGAGCATCCTGATTACCATTGTTTTGAACTCTGCATCTGATAAATTGGCTATCTCTTCATCGCTTAGTTGTATTTTTTCTGGAGTTTGACCTATTCTTTCATTTGGGCCATGTTTTTTTGTCTCAACATGCCTGTTACATAGTAAAGGGTGGAGCCTTAGGTATTCACCAAAGCAGGGCAACACAGGTTGCTGCTTTGTGGAGTTGTATGTTGGGGAGGGATCCAAAAAGGAACAATGCCTCTTGCTTTGCTCCTGACTTCCAGTCACTTCCACTGCTACACATAAGTAAATTGGGTCCTTGTGGTGCTGATTCTCAGATGGGTGGGTTTTTGTACATTCAGGGACCCTGTGAGTCACTCTAATGAACTCTCCTGTGAGGCTGGGAGTTTGTCCCTCTGCTGCAACCCTACAGATTTTTCAGTCAGAGTTTTTGAGGATTTATTTCTGTGCTCTGGAACCCTGGATTGTTTGTTTTTTCTTGCTCTCCAGTTGTTCCTCCCAGTTTTTCCACATGTAAATGTCAGACTGCCCACTCTGCTACCCACCACCTCATCTGGTCTGCCAGCTGCTGCTTGCTGCATCTTCCACCTATCATCTTGCCATGTGTCCTCTCCACTCCAGCTGCCTGTCTCCACTCCTCCTACCAGTCTGGATGAATGCTTCTTTAACTTCTTGGATGTTGAACTCCCACACAGTTCAATTTTCTGGCATTTCTGGTTTTTTTTATTTTTAAATTAGTTATTCTTCTTTTGGTTGTGCAAGGAGGTAACTAGGCAGAAATTTTAGATTTTTTAAAAGTTCTGAAACACGGCTTTAAAATTGGGTGACAAAAATTCAGTTAACTAGACAACACAGTCAGGTGTTGAGAAGCCCCAATAATTTTTAGTACCGTTTCTACAGAAAACCTTTACTGTCAAGTAATATTTGACTAAAGTTGAAGTATAATCTTTAACACACTACTACAAAAAGTGTGCATCCCCAACTGGCACATGGATAAAGTCTTGGAATAGAGATACTTATCTACAAGACAGTTACCAAGCAGAATTTGGAGTTGGACTAGCAGAGCTGTATAAATTTTTGGCATCTCTGGGCCATGCTGGAAGAAGAAAAGTTGTCTTGGGCCATACATTAAATACTTTGTGGCATATAATTACAAAAAAATTACAATGTTTTAAGTAAATTTATGGTTTTGTGTTGGGCCACATTCATAGACATCCTGAGACACATGAGACAGTTTGAGGCACATGTGGCCCGTGGGCCACAGGTTGGATACCCCCGGTAGAGGAAAGATTTCAAATTTCTTATTAGTTTGACTGTAATATATGTTGGTTTAAGTAAAAGAGATTTGGGAGAAAAGATAATGAGTCCCAACACTCACTAAATTCAACAAATAATTCCTAAGTCTCAGGCTGAGTTGCTGGAAATACAAAGATGAAATAGACACAATCTCTTGAAATGTAGTTGTTTAAATAGTTGTGATAATGCATAGTTATAATAAGCTATATTCAAGATCTTGTGACTATACAAAAATAATGAACTATTAAAGAGAGTAATTTATATAGCAAGAAAGAAAATATAGTTAATTTAAATCACAAAATATGAGTTCTAGTTTGTGCAATAGAAAAAAAAATTCATCCAGAGAGAATTAATTATTCGAAGTTGTATCAATTATTAAATATATGCTATATTGTTCATTAATTTGAGAAATATTAATTGCAAGTGTACTATGGACTAGAACTACTTAGTTCTCTGGATGTGTAATATGAAGTAATAATGGAAAAAGTTTCTACTTTCATGGAGCTTATTATATAGTAGAGAAAAACAGAATAAGCAAATAAACTAATAAAGTTTTTCATTTGAAAAGAAGTGCTATGGAGAAAAAGAAAACATGAAAGGAAGTAATATGTGCTGCATGTGGGAGAAGAAAAGTATAATATTTTTAAGTAAGGCCTTCAGAGGGAGTAAGTATAACTGATAAGGTAATTTTTGACTAGATACCTGAGGGAAAATAGAAAGCATCCCATACAGTCATGCAGTTATGGTGTTGTGCATGTTTGTGTGTGTGCGCATGCACATATGTTAACACAAGGCCTCTAAGGCAGGAATGGTTTCTGCTACGTTCAAAAAATAACAAAAATAGAGTTACTGAAGTGGACTGAACAAAGATTGGATGGAAGAACTGAGTAAAGAGGCTCAAAAAGAGTCACATTATTTGGGGCATTATTGTTCAAACTTATTTTTTTTTTACTCTGAGTGGAATGGGAAGCTTTTGTGCCATGTATAGGAGAGGTATCATTTAGTTTAAGATTGAAATGTTCACCGTAATCTTCAACCCAACTGGCCACTTTTAAGAAAGGATGGGAAGAAGATAAGACTCTTGTTGGGAAGGGAAGTGCTGTGAGTTGGATCTAGAAAGCAGTGAAGTGGTGGGAGGTCAGATTCGGGGGTAAGGTGAGACATAATAAAGGCCATATATGAGAGACTGAAAGCCAACATCATACTCAATGGACAAAAACTAAAAGCTTTCCCACTAAGGTCACGAACAAGACAAGGTTGTCCACTTTCATCACTTCTATTCAATATAGTATTGGAAGTTCTAGCCACAGCAATCAGACAAGAAAAGGAGATAAAAGGCATCCAAATTTGAAAGGAGGAAACAAAACTGTCACTGTTTGCAGATGAATGATAGTGTACATGGAAAATCCTATAGACTCTACCCAAAAACTGCTCAACCTAATAAATAAATTTAGCAAAAGAGCGGGATACAAAGTCAATATCCAGAAATCAAAGACAATTTTGTATACCAACAATGAAACAGCAGAAGCAGAAATCAAGAAAAAAATCCCATTCGATATAGCAAAAAGAAAAATAAAATACCTAGGAATAAATGTAACCAAGGAGATAAAAGACCTGTATGCAGAAAACTACACAACACTGAATAAATCAAGGAAGACACAAACAAATGGAAACACATACCATGTTCATGGATTGGAAGAATTAACATCATCAAAATGTCCATATTACCCAAAGCAATATACAAATTCAATACAATACCTATCAAAGTACCAATGGCATATTTCACAGACATAGAACAAACACTTCAAAAGTTTACATGGAACCATAAATGACCCTGAATAGCAGCTGCAATTTTGAGAAAGAAAAACAATGTAGGAGGGATCACAATACCTGACACCAAACTGTATTACAAGGACACTGTTATCAAAACAGCCTGGTACTGGCATAAAAACAAGCACATAGACCAATGGAACAGAACAGAGAGCCCAGAAATAAACCCAAGTCACTACAGTCAGTTAATATTTGACAAAGGGGGCAACACCATAAAATGGAGTAAAAATAGTCTCTTCAACAAATGGTGTTGGGAGAACTGGACAGCTACGTGCAAAAAATGAAACTCAAGCACCAACTTACACCATACACAAAAATAAATTCAAGATGGATAAAAGAGTTAAATATAAGCCGTGACACCATTAAAATCCTAGAGGAGAACACGGGCAGGAAAATCTCAGATATCTCACGCAGCAACATTTTTACTCATATGTCCCCCAGAGTAAGGGATATAAAGGAAAGAATAAACAAATGGGATCTCATTAAAATAAAAAGCTTCTGCACAGCTGAAGAAAACGGCATTAAAATAAAAAGAGACCCAACGATATGGGAAAACATATTTGCCAATGATACCTCAGACAAAGGTTTAATCTCCAAAATATACAAAGAATTTACACGACTCCACTCCAAGAAGAGAAGCAACCCAATGAAAAAATGGACAAAGGACTTGGACAGGCATTTCTCCAAGGAGGACACACAGAGGATTCAGAGACACATGAAAAGATGCTCAATATCGCTAGCCATCAGGGAAATGCAAATTAAAACCACAATGAGATACCACTTTATACCGGTAAGAATGGCCATCATAAATAAAGCAACAAACAACAAGTGTTGGAGAGGTTATGGAGAAAAGGAGACCCTAGTTCACTGCTGTTGGGATTGCAGACTGGTACAACCAGTATGGAAAACAGTATGAAATTTTCTCAGAAAACTAAAAATGGAACTGCCTTTTGACCCAGCAATTGCACTGCTAGGATTATATCACAAGAACCCCGAAACACCATTCCAAAAGAACCTATGCACCCCAATGTTCATTGCAGCACAATTTACAATGGCCAAGTGTTGGAAGCAACCTAGGTGCCCATCAGTAAATGAATGGATCAGAAAGCTATGGTACATTTACACAATGCAATTCTATGCAGCAGAAAGAAAGAAGGAACTCCTACCCTATGCAACAGCATGGATGGAATTGGAAAGCATTATGCTAAGTGAAATAAACCAGGCGGTAGAAGAGAAATACCATATGATCTCACCTTTAACAGGAACCTAAGCAACAAAACAAACAAGCAAGCAAAATATAACCAAAAACATTGAAATAGAAAATGGGATGACAGTACCCAGAGGGGAGAGGGGAGAGAATTTCAGGGAGGGAAAGGGAAGAGATTATAGGAACAAGTATAAAGGACACATGGACAAAAGGGGGGTGGAAATGGGAGGAAGGTGGGGAGTACTAGGGGGGATGGACTGGGATGGGAGTAAAAGACAGAAAACTTTACCTGAATAACAATAAAAAATTCTGAAAAAAATAAAAAAAGATTGAAATGGAACTTCCTGACTTCTTTGATGGCACTACATGGCAGAAAGGCAAAAGTAGTAGAACGAATTTAGTTAGGAGTCTACCAGAACAACCCATAGGGGCTGTTTGATAATGTTCACAGTGAAATTCATAAAAAGAAGTGTTGGAAGATAAGGTTCGATAGGTAGATTGAGAACAAATAATAATGACTTTTGCATTCCATACAAAATATTTGGATTTGATCTTATGCAATGAGAAACTAGTCATGGATTTTGAAAAAAGAAAATATTGTTTATCAGCTGGCACCATACTAAAATTTAAGTTCTGTACAATCACCCATGCTCTCAGTATCTCTCTCTCTTTATGTGAGGCTCATTTTCACATATCTACTTTCCTCATTTGCCAAGAAGTATAGTTGCCAATAAACCCTTGCCTTAAATTTCAAGTTTTTAAACCTAGAGTAACTTACATACAATGTTGCAAGTTAAAAATAAATCAATTGTTGTGAATCAGATTGATCTTGCCCCAAAAGACAGGATTTTCTAATATGAAACCTCTTTTAAAAGCACATGCTAGGAGTTCTGTTTCTCCTAGGATGCATTAAGATGGAAGGACTATCACATCTACCCTCCAACAATGAGAGAAAAGTTAAATAAATTACAAAGTGTACCTTTTTAACCCACTAGAGAAATAAATGACATGGAATCTGAGTAGATTGTAATGCAAGGAAGAATATGTTGTTTTAAGAAGAGACGGAGTGCACAGACAGACTCACCTTTGCCACCATACTGGAAAAACTAGGCTGGCTGACCTCAAATGGTTAAGAAGAAATCAGCTAAACTGTTAACACATTTCTAAAGGCTAAGCATAGGCTAGAGTGATAATATATGACATGTGGGATCCCTGGACCACAGAGGGGTTTGTATACACTAAGAGATTTCTATTAGGCGAACATAGAAGAGACAGGGAATGGGGCAGGAGAAAGTTCCCCTCAGTATTGCATTCAATGAGAAAGGACCATGTGCTACTGCCAAAATAGAAAAACCTTTACTCTGCACCCAGAAATTTTCTTGAACAAAGCAAAAGTTTTAAGTCAGAGAGATAAAGTAGAAGAAAAGGGAGAAGAAGGTGAAGAAGAAGAAGCAGGAGGAGGAGAAGGACAAAAGAGAAATATTAGAGCAGAAAAATACTTGAGAAGACAATGGCTAGGAATTTTCCCAAAATAATGAAAGACATTAAACCACATACTCAAAAATTTGATCATCCATGGTAAGATACATATGGTCACATGCATCCATACACACATGCTCATGTACAAAAACACATGCACTATTATTTTAGCACATTATATTCAAACTGTAAAAACAAGAGAAAGGATGAAATGATGAAGGCTGACAGTAAGAATGGAAATATATACATACATGTGTGTATGCTAAAAAATGAAAACTAAAAGAAAAATGGAGTGACATTTTCTAAAGTACTGAAAGAGTAAAAAAGTCAAAAAGTCAGAATTTAATAGTTAGTGAAAATTTATTTCAAAATAAAAGCTAAATAAAGAATCAAATGTCAGACATTTTCATAGTGGGCTTAAGAGCAAGATACATATATTTACTGTATACAAAATAACAGTTTAGATTCAGATACTGTTTGGTTGATCTATTTGGTTGAAAGTAAAAGGATGGAAAAAGATATGCTATACAAAATAATACTGTGAGAGAGCTGGAGTAATTATACTAATATGATATAATAGACTTTAATACAAGGAATATTTATAGAGACAAAAATGAATGTTTCTTATGATATAAAAGTCAGTACATCAAGAAGATATAACAGTCATAAAGGTACATACAATTTACAAAAGAGTAATAAAATACATAAAACAAAAACATATGTAATTTGAAGGAGAAATAAATAATTCAACAATTATAGTTGATGATTTTAATATGCAATTCTCAGAATTGTTAGCATGGCTCAATAGAAAATTAGCAAGAATATAGGATTATACAACACTATCTACAACTTCATAGAACACTTCACTCATGTTCCATAATATGCACTTTGGATTTCATCAAAATTTAAAACCTTTGCCTTCAAAGATGGTCAGTAATAAAATGAAAAGATAAGTCATTATCTGAAAGAAAATATTTGTAAATTATTTATATCTGGTGAGGACTTTGATCTACAATTTATGAAGTAATTTCTGACTTAATAATAAAAAACAAACAACCCAATAAAGATTGACACAAAAGATGTTAATGGATACCAGAGATATGAGTGGAAAATAAGTAAATAAAAGCTATTTAACATTATTATTCAATTGTCAAATGCAAATTGAAACTTGATGAGATAGCAGTATATACACTAGCATGGCTATTATAAAAAATGACAGACAATATTAAATATTATTGAAGATACAGAGAAACTGAAAACTTTATGTATTGTTAAAAAGGGAAAATCATACACAACTTTGGAAAAATTTGACCATTTTTTACAAAGCTTAACATGCATTGATCATAAGACCTAATAATTCCATTTCTAGCTATTTACAGGAGAAGAATGAAAGCATGCCCATAAAGACTTTCATGTGTATTTTTATAGCAGCTTTATTTTTTTATTCCAATTTTTAAGTAGTTTTAACCTTTTCTCTTTATATTTTTATTGAATTTGTTGTGGTAACATTGGTTAATAAAAATATATACATTAATTATACATTATATTGTGTGTTCACTACCCAAAGTCAAGTCTCCTTCCCTTACCAATAATCCCCTCCTTTATCCTCTTCTTCTTACCTTCACCCCCTTTTCCCTCTGGTACTCACCATGCTTTTTTCTGTGTCTATGAGTTTCTTTTTCTACTAACCTTTTCACTTTTTCCTTCCAGTCCCCTCCCCAAGTTCCTTCTCTCTAATACCTGCAAATGTGTTTTCTGTATCTATGAGTGTGTTTTTATTTTGTTGTTTATTTTGTTCATTAAATTCTACATATAAGTGAAATCATATGGTATTTGTCTTTCTCTGACTGACTTATTTCACTCAGCATAACACTCTCCAGTTCCATTCATGCATGGCAGGTTTGTTTTTATAAATTTGAGACAATATAAATAAACATCAACTGGTGAATGGCTAAACTAGTTGTGAAACTACATACAATGACATCCTACTCAGCAGTAAAAAGGAACAAAGTACATGATCACCAATAATATTGTGCTAACTTTGCAGAAGCCAGAATTAAATGACTGCATATTTGTATGATTACATTTACACCAAATTTCTAGAAAGAGCTAAGTTATAGATGCAAAACGCAGATTAGTGGGTTACTAAGAATAGAGGTATCAGGGGGTATTGATTGCAACTGGTCATGTGAGAGAATGTTTTGGACAATGGAAGTGTTCTAAAACTAGATTGTGGTAATAGCTAATGAGCCTAGAAATTTATGAACATTTATCAAATTGTACATTTAAAATTAATCTCATAATATGTAATCAAGAATATCTCATCAAGGAAGTTATTAAACCAAAAAAAAGGATTATCTAATTCCACCTAATGTCATCTTCTTGTCCTCTCTGATTTTGATGAGATGTTCTCTTAGCTGCATTTCTGTGCTGGAGAATGATGGGGAAGAGGTCAACAATCTTACTTTCTCTACAACTCTCCTTTTTTTAAAATAAAAAAGTAGATGACAATAAAATAAGATAAAAGTATAGACTGCTCCAAGTATTAAATTTGGAAAGTGCAATTTTTGAATGGTATATATTCAGCCACCTTTCTATAGTCTCCATATCTATATTTCTTAATTCTAAATAAATAAAGATATTGAGAAGGTGAACTATGAAAGTTCAACTTTTGCCATCAGTCTGAAAATCATATGAAATTAAAAAGAGCTGTTCTTAGCCAAAAATAAGAGAATCTACTCAGGTTTTTCAAAAATATATGCCAATATATGCCCATAATATGAGTAGGAATCAAATAGGTTTATAAGGATAAGTGACAAATTAAATTAATTTTGATATTTCTTATCTCTATGTGCCCAGATATTTGAGATTAACAGTATGTATGTTACAAATGAGTCCAAGAATTGGCTACAACTTTATTATGTAAAAAATGTTCCTATCATGCACTTGTTGTACTTATCTTTATACAAGTGAAAGTGTGCACAAGTGTGAAAATGTGAGATAAAAGGGTAATCAAAACATAATTCAGTTCGAGCAGAGAATAGGCTTAAATAAGAGAATAAAAAATAGACTATACATGAGTCAACTCACATTTTCCCCCCTCTAATAATACTATTTTTTCTTTTTCATCTTTTATAAAAAGTGTCTTATTGGGTGAAATATCACAATTATTGCTATAATTCTCTAAGAATTTCCTATCTGTTCTCTACTTGTTGGTTCTTTTAATCCCATAGAATATATTCCCACTGTCATAATCCATTTTGCCTTCACCCTGCCCCTGATCACATACAAGAGAAGGTGGGGTTGTGAATAACAGTAACTCACCAGAAGAGGGGACCCACCAACAAAGGAGCCACCAATGGGTAAAACTCAATACATCAAGGGAGCCTACACAAACAGAAGAAAGGGCAACCCTAGAGCATCCAGACTAAGAGATAGAAAAGACCACATCACTGAGTCCCACAGAACTCCTCCCATGGAAGTTCACCCTACAAAGACAGCTAGCAAAGCAGAGCATCAGGAATCACAGAACCAAACAAAAATATTAACCTAAAATAGGAAGACAAAAAAAAAAAAAAAAAAAAGGAATGCAATCAAAATGAATGGGAGACTCTGCACTGAAAAAGCTAAATGAAATTTAGGCAAGCAAACTACCAGATATAGAATTGAAAAGAATGGTTGTAAGGATATTCTGGGAACTCACAGACAATTACAAGGACCTGAGTGAGAATTAAAACAGTATGAAAAAGGAAACAGAAACTATAAGCGCAAAAAAAAAAAAAAACAGGAAGAAAAGGAGAATACAATTTCTAAAATTAAAAAAAATACACACATACACACACACTAGAAGGTATTACAAAAGGACCAAATTAGTGAGCTGGAAGACAACATAGAAACACCCAGGAAGAACAGCTGAATGAAATAGAATCAAAAGATAGGAAGATATCTTAAGAAAACTGCAAGACAACATGAAACACAACAACATTTGAATCATAGAAATACCGGACAGGGAAGGAAAGGAGCAAAGGATAGAAATACTGTTTGTAAAAATAATGAAAAGAAACTTTCTAAACCAAGAGAGGGGAAATATGATGCAAGTTCAAAAAGCACAAGGGGTCTCCAACAAGAGGAACCCAAAGAGGCCTACTCCAAGACACGTCATAATAAAGTGCTAAGTTTTAAAGACAAAGAGAGAACGTTGAAAGCACCAAAGGAGAATAAAGAAATAATATGCAAGGGAGCTACAATAAAGCTGGCAGCTGATTTCTCAACAGAAACATTACAAATCAGAAAAGAATGGCAAGGAGTATTTCAAGTAAAAAGAAGAAAAGGTCTGCAACAAAGACAACCTACACAAAGAAGCTCACAATTAAAATGGAAGGTGAAGTGAGAAGATTCCCAGACAAAAGAAGGCTGAAAGAATACATGCTCACCAAATCAGAGCTCTAAGATATGCTAAAGGAATTACAATAAGAAGAGGGAGAAAATGAGTGAGAGAGAGGGGAATTCAGTTACAAAGAAGGTAAAATGAATAAGTACCTATCGATAACAACCTTAAATGTCAATGGAGTAAATGCTGAATCAAAAGACATAGAATAACTCAATGGATAAGAAATCATGACCCACACATATACTGCCTACAAGAGACCCACCTCAGAACAAAAGACTTACACAAAGTGAAGGGTTGGAAAAAATATTCCAAGAAAATGGGCAGGAAAAAAAAGCTAGTGTAGCAATACTGATACCAGACAAAATAGACTCCAAAACAAAGGCCATAAAAAGAGAGCCAGAAGGACACTTCATAATACCCAAGGGAAGTGTCCATCAAGAAGACATAAACACTGTAAACACAAATACACCCAACATGGGAGCACCCTGATATATAAGGAAAATCGTGGAGGGCTTTGAGAAAGATATTGATATCAATACACTTATACAAGGGTATTTTAACACCCCACTGTCACCAACGGATAGAGTTTACAAACAAAATACCACAAAGAATATTTTGGCATTGAACAATGTGGTAGATTAAATAGACATCACTGATACATACAGAACCTTTCATCATCCCAGGAAGCAAAATACACAATGTTTTCAAGTGCATATAGAATATTTTAAAAGATAAATCACATGATAGGACACAAAACAAGCCTCAAAAATTCAAGAAAATTGAAATCATATCTATCATTTTCTCCAACCACATGGGACTGAAACTAGAAACCAACCTCAAGGAAAAAAATCAAAAACAGTCAAATCCATGGAGATTAAATAGCATGCTATTAACGATGAATGGGTTAATAATGAGATCAAAGAAGGAATCAAAAAGTTTCTGGAAATTAATGATGATCAACTCATAACGGTCCAAAACTTATGGGACATAGCAATGGCAGTCCTGAAAGGGAAGTTCATAGTAATACAGGCATACCTAAAAAAGATAGAAACATTTGAAATAAACAGCCTAGCCGTATATCTACAAGAATTGGAGGGACAACAACAAACAAAGCCCAGAGTGAGTAAAAGAAAGGAAATAACCAAGATCAGAACAGAATTTAAAATATAGAGAGACTAAAAGATCAATCCAAAGGATTAATACATCCAGGAGCTAGTTCTTTGAAAAGATAAACAAAATCAATGAACATTTAAGCAGACTTGTCAAGAAAAAAATAGAGAGGACCCAAGTAAATAAAATCAGAAAGGAAGGAGGAGAGATAACAATTGATACCACAGAAATACAAAGGACAGTAAGAAATTACAATGAATAAGTATATGCCAAGAAATTTGAAAACCTAGCTGAAATGGAAAAATTTCAATAATAACATAATCTTAAAAAATCTGAACTTAGAAGAAGTAGAAAGCCTGAAGAGACTGATGACAGTTGGTGAAATCTAAGCAGTAATTGAAAAAGTCCTAGGACACAAAAGCCCTGGACTGGATGTTATCACAAGATAATTTTACAAAACTTTTCAGGAAGAGCTAACCTGTATCATTCTTAGAATATTCCAAAAAGTCCAAAAGGGAAGCTTTCCAAGCTAATTTTATGAAGCCATCATCATCTTATTCCCAAAACCAGATAAGGACACAACAAAAAGAAAAGCTGCAGGTGAATATTACTGATGAGAATAGTCACTAAAATTCTCAACACAATGTTGGCAAACCACATCCAGCAATACATTAAATCAAGTGGAATTAATCACAGGGGTGCAAGGATAGTACAATATTTGCAAATAAATAAGCATAATACATCACACAAAAGGAAAGGCAAAAATTGCATGATCATATGAATAGATGCAGAAAAAGCTTTTGATAAAGTACAGCATCCATTTATGATAAAAACACTCAGCAAAGTGCGAGTAGAAGGAGCATTCCTCAATATGGTAAAGGCAATATATGAGAAACCTACAGCCAACATCATACTCAACAGGCAAAAACTTAAGCTTTCCCACTAAGATCAGGAACAAGACAAAGATATATTCTTTCACCACTTGTATTCAACATAGTATTGGAAGTCCTAGTCACAGTGCCCAAACAAGAAAAAGAAATAAAAGGCATGCAAATTGGAAAGGAGGAAGTAAAACTGTCACGTTTGCAACTGATATGATAGTGTACATAGAAAACCCTATAGATTCTACCAAAAAATACTCAATCTAATAAGTGAATTTGACAAAACAGCAGGATACAAAATAAATATTCAGAAATCAAAGGCATTTTTGAATACCAATAATAAAATAGGAGAACAAAAAAATCAGTGGGGGGATCCCATTTGTTTATAGCAAAAAGAAAAATAAGGTACCTACGAATAAACCTTACCAAGGAGGTAAAAAACCTGTACTCAAAAAACTACACACCACTGAAGAAAGAAATTAAGAAATACACAAACAAATGAAAGTATATGCCGTGTTCATGGATTGGAAGAAATAACTTCATCAAAATATCCATACTACCCAGAGCAATTTATAGATTCAATGCAATCCTTACCAATGACATATTTCACAGATATAGAGCAAACATTTCAAAAACGTATATGGGCACACGATGACCATGAATAGCAGTAACAATTTTGAGAAAGAACAAAGTAGGAGGTATTACCATACTTGATATCAAACTATTACAAGGCCATGGTAATCAAAACAATCTGGTACTGGCATAAGAACAGACAGATCGATCAATGGAACAGAACAGAGAGCTCAGAAATAAATTCAAGTCTCTATGGTCAATTAATATTCTACAAAAGGGGAAGAAGTATAAAATGGAGTAAAAATAGCCTCTTCAAAAATAGTGTTGGGAGATCTGTGGAGTCACATGCAAAAAAATGAAACTCGACCACCAACTTACACAAAAACAAAACCCAAAATGAATAAAGGATTTAAATATAAGTTGTGAGACCATAAAAGTTCTAGAGGAGAACATAGGAACATTTCAAATATTTCATACAGCAATGTTTGCATGGATACAACTCCTACAGCAAGGGAAATAAAGGAATAAACAAATGGGACCTCATCAAAATAAAAAGCTTATAAATGGCTAAAGAATACAGCATTAAAATGAAAAGGGAACCTATTGTATGGGAAAATATATTTGCTAATGATACCTCAGACAAGGGTTTCATCTCCAAAATATATAAAGAAATCACATGAGTCCACTCTGGGAAGATAAACAATCTAATTAAAAATGGTCAAAGGACCTGAACAGGTACTTCTCTAATGAGGACTTCAGAGGGCCCAGAGGTAAATGAAAGGAAAGTCAGCATCATTAGCCATCATGGAGATGGAAATTAAAACACAATGAGATACCTATTCACACAGGTCAAATAGCCATTATAAATAAATCAACAAACAAGTGCTGGTGAGGTTGTGGAATAATAGGAACCCTAGTACACTGTTGTTGGGGATGTAGACTGGTGCAGCTACTGTGGAAAACAGTATGGAACTTCCCCAAAATCTAAAAATGGAAATGCCTTTTGACCTGGAAATTCCACTGCTTGAATTATACCCTAAGAATCCTGAAATACCAATTCAAAACATCCTATGCACCCCAATGTTCATAACAGTGCAATTTTCAATAGACAAGTGCTAGAAGCAACATAAGTGCACATTAGTAAATGAATGGATACACAAAGTATGGTATATTTACACAATGGAATACTATGCCACAGAAATAAAGGAGGAACTCCTACCCTTAACAACTGAGTGGGTGGAACTGGAGAGCATTCTGAAAAGTGAAATTAGACAGGCAGTGAAAAACAAATACAATATGATCTCACCTATAAGTAAAACCTAATCAACAAAATAAACAAGTGAACAAAATATAACCAGAGACATTGAAATAAAGAACAAACACAGTAACCAGAGAGGAGAGGTGGGGAGATAACAGGATAAAGGAGAAGGGTTGTCAAGGAACATGGATAAAAAACCCATGGACAAAGCCAAAGGGGTAAGTTGTGAGAGTGGAAGGTGGGGATGGAAGGGGTAAGGGGACATGGTGGGGGGGATGAAAACTACTGTACTTGAACAACAATAAATAATTATTTTTTTAAAAAAAGAAATAACAGTACTGGTCCTTTTGTCCATTGTTTCATTTTAGCTATTACCTGAAAGTTACACTTAAAAGGAATTCTGCTGTATTTTTGACTGTGTAATGGCATTCTAGTGGGTAAAAATAACTTGGATTTTAACTTCCAAAGGAAACTCATTCTTATAATCTATCCTCTAAGTAGGCCAAAATGAAAAGATTTACACAACCCCCCCAAAATTTTTTTTTCTCAAAAATAAACTAAAAACAAGTAGTGATTCAGTTCCATATACTAGAAAATAATAGAAAAACTGTTTCAAGCCACTAATGTGTAGATAATTAGGCAGAGAAGGTACCCATCCGGTACAAAAAACAATCAAGACAGTGAGTCATCTCAGAGAGAAATTAAAAAAAAATCTTCAGAAAAGATAGCTGAATCCATAGAAATATGTGATATAGTGACAGAGAACTCAAGATTGCAGTTCTGAACATGAGATCCTCAATGAGACGCAAGAAAATAGAGGCAGGTAATTCAATGCACTCAAAAAACGAACTAGTGACCAAAATGAGTACTTTACCAAAAAGATTAAAACTTAAAAAATAACCAAACAGAAATCCTGGAGATGAATTAAGTAAAAGAGATCTGATATGAACTAGTTATCACAGGAAATAAGGCCTACCAGATGGAGGGAAGAATTAGTGATACGAACATAGAAACCTAGGAATGAAGTAAATAAAAACATAAACACAAATCAGAGAATAAAAAAGATTCCTCAAGAACTACCTAACTTTATGAGAAAAAAAATAGCATAAGAATAATAGATATACCAGAAGACGAAGAGAGGCAGCAGGGAACTAAGAACCTTTTCAAATGGACAGAGAATGAGAGCTTCTCAAACCCTACGGAGACTGCTAGATCCTCCAATCCAAGAAGCAAATGGAACACCTAACTAGGTTAGGAGATTATCTCCATATCATCTGCTAAGTTAAAGAGGCCTTTTCCAAGGCACATTCTATTAAACTATTAAAAATCAATGACAAAGAAAGAATTCTCAAAGCAGCCAAGGAAAATAAGAAAGTGACTACTAAAGGAAAGGACATTATGTTATTATTGGACTTCTCAGCAGAAACTCTATAAACCTGAAGACAGTGGAAGCACATATTCAAACTACTGAAAGAAAGAATTTACTAGTCAACAATAGTATTTCCTGCAAAGTTATACTTTAAATATGAAGAAGTAAATATTTTTCAGACATGTAGAAGCTGAAGGAATATATCACCAAAAGACCTCCATTACAGAAAATACTCAAGGAAATTATTCTACCTGAAACAAAGAACAAAAATTATAACATTATGAATAAAAACACCAAGAAACTCACATCATAAGTAGGGATAATTTGTGACAACAAAAAGTAAAAGGGGGGAGTTAAAGATCCGAATTTACAGAAAAGGATGGAGATCAGATGCATTCTAAAGAAAAAAAGCACTGCATATGTGGAACTTTCTTTCTTATAAAGCTAATGGTAACCACAGTAACACCCCCCAAACAGACACACATAGCTTAAAATATAGGAAACAAGAAAGAAGTATTGAATATCACAAAACAAAAACAACAGACAGAAACATAAAGGAAAAGAGCCAATGGAAGCACAGATATACCAAGAAATTAAGGATAAAACAGCTATAGGAAATTCTTGTTCATCCATAATTACCCTAAAAATAAATTTACTGAATTCACCAATCTAGAGGCACAGAGTGGCAGATTGGATCAAAAAACAAAACCCAATCATATACTGCCTTCAGAAGACACATGTAAGCTGCAAAGACAAAAGTAGGATCTAAGTGAAATGGTGGAAAATAATTCTCTAAGCAAATAATATCTGCAGACATGAAGGTGTAACTTTGACAGATCTATCTAAAACATCCAAATAGAAAAACAACAAATAAATACCAGCCTTAAGTGACAAATGAGGATAAATGGGCATAACTTATATTTACAGAGTTTTTCATATGAGAACATCAGATTGTACATTCTTCTCCAGTGCATATACAACAATTTGAAAGATAGATTATATGTTGGGTCATAAAATTAGCGTCAACAAATTCAACAACATTGAAATAATACTAAGCATATCCTCTGACCGTAATTCTTTGATATTAGAAATCAACTTCTAAAAGGAAGTAAAGAAACCCACAAATATGTGGAGATTAAACAACATATGACTTAAAAATGATTCGGTCAAAGAAGACATAAAAGGTAAGATCAAAAGATATATACAGACAAAAGAGAATGACAAGACATATCAAAATTTCTGGAATGCAGCAAAACAGTAGTAAGAGAGAAAGTTATATCATTACAGGCATATCTCAAATAATATGGTAGTTCCCTACCAAAAAAACTAACATTACATACTATCAAGCCAATACAAACCAGATACCAAAACCTGGGAAGAATAACACAAAAAAAGAAAAGTAAAGATTAATTATCTCTAACAAATATAAATGCAAAATCTTAAACAAAATACTAGGAAGTTGAATATAACAATAAGTTAAAAAATAATATACAACAATCAAGTAGGGTTCATTCCAGGGGCACAAGGATGGTTCAACATATGCAACTTCATCAATGAAATACACCATATTAACAAAATAAAAAATAAAAATTATATGACCTTATCAATAGATGTCAGAAAAGCATTTAAGATACAACTTACATTTATGATTAAAACACTCAATTAAATAGGTATAGAAGAAAATATATTAACATAATAATGATATATATGATAAACCCTCAGCCAATATCATACTCAATGGTGAAAAACTAAAAGCTAACCTCTTTTTTTTGAAACTGCTTTTATTTTATTTATTTATTTTTCATTTCTTTATTTTAATTGTTATTAAAGTACACTTTTCAGTCTTCCACTCCCATCCCAGTTCAACACCCAGTTCTGTCCACTTGCCTCCCATTTCCACACGCCTTAGTTTTTGTCCATGTGTCCTTTATACTTGTTCCTATAATCTCTTCCCTTTCCCCCCCTGAAATTCTCTCCCCTCTCCCCTCTGGGTACTGTCATTCCATTTTCTATTTCAATGTTTTTGGTTATATTTTGCTTGCTTGTTTGTTTTGTTGCTTAGGTTCCTGTTAAAGATGAGATCAAATGGTATTTGTCTTTTACCACCTGGCTTACTTCACTTAGCAAAATGCTTTCCAGTTCCATCCATGCTGTTGCATAGGGTAGGAGTTCCTTCTTTCTTTCTGCCACATAGAATTCCATTGTGTAAATGTACCATAGCTTTCTGATCCATTCATTTACTGATGGGCACCTAGGTTGCTTCCAACACTTGGCTGTTGTAAATTGTGCTGCTATGAGCATTGGGGTGCATAGGTTCTTTTGGAATGGTGTTTCAGGGTTCTTGTGATATAATCCTAGCAGTGCAATTGCTGGGTCAAAAGGCAGTTCCATTTTTAGTTTTCTGAGAAAATTTCATACTGTTTTCCATAGTGGTTGTACCAGTCTGCATCCCAACAACAGTGAACTAGGGTCTCCTTTTCTCCACAACCTCTCCAACACTTGTTGTTTCTTGCTTTGTTTATGATGGCCATTCTTACCTATATAAAGTGATATCTCATTGAGGTTTTAATTTGCATTTCTCTGATGGCTAGCGATATTGAGCATCTTTTCAGGTGTCTCTGAATCCTCTGTATGTCCTCCTTGGAGAAATGCCTGTGCAAGTCTTTGTCCATTTTTTCATTGGGTTGCTTGTCTTTTTGGAGTGGAGTCGTGTAAATTCTTTGTATATTTTGGAGATTAAACCCTTGTCTGAGGTATCATTGGCAAATATGTTTTCCCATATAGTTGGGTCTCTTTTTATTTTAATGCTGTTTTCTTTAGCTGTGCAGAAGCTTTTTATTTTAATGAGATCCCATTTGTTTATTCTTTCCTTTATATCCCTTACTCTGGGGGACATATGAGTGAAAATGTTGCTGCGTGAGATATCTGAGATTTTCCTGCCCGTGTTCTCCTCTAGGATTTTAATGGTGTCACAGCTTATATTTAACTCTTTTATCCATCTTGAATTTATTTTTGTGTATGGTGTAAGTTGGTGCTCGAGTTTCATTTTTTTGCACGTAGCTGTCCAGTTCTCCCAACACCATTTGTTGAAGAGACTATTTTTACTCCATTTTATGGTGTTGCCCCCTTTGTCGAATACTAACTGACTGTAGTGACTTGGGTTTATTTCTGGGCTCTCTGTTCTGTTCCATTAGTCTATGTGCCTGTTTTTATGCCAGTACCAGGGTGTTTTTGATTATAGTGTCCTTGTAATACAGTTTGGTATCAGGTATGGTGATCCCTCCTACATTGTTTTTGTTTCTCAAAATTGCAGCCGCTATTCAGGGTCATTTATGGTTCCATGTAAACATTTGAAGTGTTTTTTCTATGTCTGTGAAATATGTCATTGGTACTTTGATAGGTATTGCATTAACTCTGTATATTGCTTTGGGTAATATGGACATTTTGATGATATTAATTCTTCCAATCCGTGAACACGGTATGTGTTTCCATTTGATTGTGTCTTCCTTGATTTCATTCTTCAGTGTTGTGTAGTTTTCTGCATACAGGTCTTTTATCTCCTTGGTTAGCTTTATTCCTAGGTATTTTATTTTTCTTTTTGCTGTATTGAATGGGATATCTTGCTTGATTTCTGCTTCTGCTGTTTCATCATTGGTATACAAAAATGTGTTTGATTTCTGGATATTGACTTTGTATCCCGCTGTTTTGCCAAATTTATTCATTAGGTCGAGCAGTTTTGGGTAGAGTTTGTAGGATTTTCCATGTACACTATCATATCATCTGCAAACAGTGACAGTTTTGTTTCCTCCTTTCAAATTTGGATGCCTTTTATTTTCTTTCCTTTTATTTCTGTCTGATTGGTGTGGCTAATACTTCCAATACTATATTGAATAGAAGTGGCGAAAGTGGACAGCCTTGTCTTATTCCTGATTTTAGTGGGAAAGCTTTTAGTTTTTGTCCATTGAGTATGATGTTGGCTGTAGGCGACTCATATATGGCCTTTATTATTTTGAGGAATGCTCCCTCAATTCCCACTTTGCTGAGTGTTTTTATCGTAAATGGGTGCTGTATCTTGTCAAATGCTTTTTCCACATCTATTGATATGATCATGTGATTTTTATCCTTACTTGTGTTTATGTGATGTATTATATTTACTGATTTGCGAATGTTGAACCATCCTTGCATCCCTGGGATGAATCCCACTTGGTCATGGTGTATGATCTTTTTAATGTATTACTGGATATGGTTTGCCAATATTTTTGTTGAGGAATTTAGCATCTATGTTCATCAGCGAATATTGGTCTGAAGTTGTCTTACTTTGTTGTATTTTTATATGGTTTTGCGATTAGGATGTTGCTGGCTTCATAAAAGGAGTTTGGGAGTCTTCCATCACTTTGGATTTTTTTGGAATAGTCTGTGAAGGATTGGGGTTAGTTCTTGCTTAAATGCTCTGTAGAATTCTCCTGTGAACCTATCTGGTCCAGGGCTTTTCTATGTTTTGGAGTTTTTCAATCAGTGCTTCAATTTCATCTGCTTTTATTGGTCTGTTCAGGTTTTCTCCTTCTTCTTTGTTTAGTTTTGGAAGATTTTTTTTTCTAGAAATTTGTCCATTTCACCTAGGTTTTCAAATTTCTTGGCATATATCTCCTCATATTAATTTCTTACAATCCTTTGTATTTCTGTGGTGTCAATTGTAATCTCTCCAGTTTCATTTCTGATTGTGTTTATTTGGGTCCTCTCTCTTTTTTTCTTGATGATCCTGGTTAGAGGCTTGTCGGTTTTCTTTATCTTTTCAAAAAAACAGCTCTTGGATTCATTGATCCTTAGTATTGTGCTTTTATTCTCTATGTCATTTAATTCTGCTCTGATCTTGGTTATTTCCTTCCTTCTACTAGCTCTGGGCTGTCTTTGTTGTTGATCCTCAAGTTCTTGTAGGTGTAGGGTTAGGTTGTTTGTTTGAAATGTTTCTATCTTTTTTAGGTAGGCCTGTATTGTTATGAACTTCCCTCTCAGGACTGCCTTTGCTGTGTCCCATAAATTTTGGGTTGTCGTAAGTTCATTTTCATTTGTTTCCAGAAACTTTTTGATTTCTTCCTTAATTTCATTCTTGACCTATTCATTTTTCAATGGCATGCTATTCAGTCTCCATAATTTTGAGTGTTTTGGGTTTTTTTTTCCTTGGGGTTGGTTTCTAATTTCAGTCCCTTGTGGTCATAGAAAATCCTTGGTATGATTTAAATTTTCTTGAGTATGTTGAGGCTTGTTTTGTGTTTTATCACATGGTCTGTCTTTGAAAATGTTTCGTGAGCATTTGAATAGAATGTGTATTTAGCTTCTTTTGGATGCAAGGCTCTATATATATCAGTTAAGCCCATTTCATCTAGGGCATTGTTTAATGCAACATTATCTTTGTTGATATTTTGTTTGGATGATCTATCCATTTTTGAGAGTGGGGTGTTAAAATTCCCTACTGTAACTGTGTTACTATCAATGTCTTTCTTGAAGTCTTCTAAGATTTTCTTTATGTATTTGGGTGTTCCTATGTTGGGTGCATATATATTTACAATGCTTATGTCTTCTTGTTGTAATCCTCCCTTAAATATTATGAAGTGACCTTCTGGGTCTCTCTTTATAGTTCTTTTTTTGATGTCTATTTTGTCTGATATGAGTATTGCTACCCCGGCTTTTTTTTTTTTCCTGTCCATTTGCTTGTAAAATTTGTTTCTAGCCTTTCACTTTCAGTCTGTGTATGTCTTTTGTATTCAGGTGGGTCTCTTGTAGGCAGCATATGTGTGGGTCATGCTTTCTTATCCATTCAGCTATTCGGTGTCTTTTGATTGGAGCGTTTTATCCATTTACATTTAAGGTTATTATGGAGAGGTACTTATTCATTGTCATTTTTGTACCTATTTTCTTCTCTGTCTCTCTCTTTTCTTTCCTTTCCTTACAGCAGTTTCTTTAGCATCTCTTGCAGTGCTGGATTGGTGGATGCATATTCTCTTATTCTACTTTTGTCTTGGAAGCTTTTTATGTGGCTATCTTGATTAAGAGCCTTGCTGGTTAAAACAGCCTAGGTTGCAGGCCTCTGGTTCTCATTACTTGGAATATTTCTTGCCATTCTCTTCTGGCTTGGAGTGTTTCCATTGAGAAGTTAGCAGCTAACCTTATTGGGGCTCCCTTGTATGTTACTTCCTTCTTCTCCCTTGCTGCCTTTAAGACTCTCTCTTTGTCTTGGAATTTTGCCATTTTAATTATGATGTATCTTGAAGAGGGCCTCTTTTGGTTCCTCTTGATTGGGACTCTCTGTGTTTCCTGTATTTGTGAGACTTTTTCTCTCGTCAAATTAGGGAAGCTGTCCATCATTACTTTTTCAAATAGATTTTGTATCCCTTGCTCTTCTTCTTCTCCTTCTGGTATCCCTATTATATGGACATTATTATGCTTCCTATTGTCTTCCATTTCTCTTAATCCCTCTTCATTCCTTCTCAGCCTTTTTTCCTTTACATGCTCCTTCTGGGTGTTTTGTTTTGTTTTGTTTTGTTTTCTACTTTGTCCTCCAACTCGCTGATCCGATCTTCTGCTTCATCTATCCTGCTTTTAATTCCTTCCACTGGGTTCTTCAGTTCAGCCATTGTATTCTTTATTTCCTCTTGGCCCTTATTTATGTTTTCTATTTCCTTTTTCATGTTGGTATAATTTGTGGTAATCACATTGTAGTTCTCCTGTAGTTTTTGGTAGTTTATTGTCATCTCATGAACTTCCTGATAACCAGTTCTTTGAATTCAATATTTGATAGCTGACTTGCTTTTATTTCATTCAGAATTGTTTCTCAAGCTTCCTCCTTTCCTTTTATTTGGGGATTGTTTCTTTGTCTTCTCATTGTTTGTGAGATTCTTCTTGATAGCTTCCTGTTCTTAAATGGATTTGTTCTGATTCCCAGTATTTATGGGGTGAACTGCTCTGGTAGAATGCCTGTGAGATTCAGTGGTGCAGTCTTCTTTGGGCATCCTTGTGTTCACTGCTTCCACCTACTTTTTTTAGTGCTCAGTTGAAGGGGGATGCAAAATGGTTTAAGATAGCAGGGGAGTATTGTATGATATTTACAGTAGCAGCCAGTGTAAGAGATAGGAGATATTTTGGCTATGTGTAGTGTTAACCATGTTCCTCAACCCAACTGGCCACTTTTAAGTAAGGATGGGAAGAAGATAAGACTCTTGTTGGGAAGGGAAGGTTTGTGAGTTGGATCTAGAAAGCAGTGAAGTTGTGGGAGGACTTATTCTGGGGTAAGGTGAGATTAAAGGGTAGTACATAAGTGTAGCATGTGAGAGAATAGTGTTAACCTCCCTAATAATAGAGTTCAGGAGACTGTGATGTGGGCTTGTATTCGGGGAATGTGCTTTGAAGTATTTACACTTGTGTGGAACAGCAGTTATTGATAATACTATTAGAGC
The DNA here is from genome assembly GCA_004027735.1 of Carollia perspicillata. Classification (NCBI taxonomy): domain Eukaryota; kingdom Metazoa; phylum Chordata; class Mammalia; order Chiroptera; family Phyllostomidae; genus Carollia; species Carollia perspicillata. The sequence goes on along the minus strand of PVKM010006527.1, from coordinate 10,375 downwards.
AACATTCATATGCCAGAATGTATGTGATCTGAATAACCTGAACAGGGGGTATAGGACTTTGAGTAGTGTGATGATGGAACATAATTCACATGAAGGACAGTAAATTAGCAGTACAATGTAGAAGACAGAACAGGGGAAACCTGTCAAATGGTACAATATACCCTGCCAAGTAAAGAAGACTATAGAGAACAAAGGGGAATACGAAAATACTATTGAGATAAAAGATATAGAAATAATGAAAAAATGGAGAAAATAATAATAATCCAAATATGCAGCAACTTGCAGTTTCCCTGTAATAGTCAAGTGAAATTTGTCTCACTGTCTCAGCTATTGGGTTGCCCCCTGTTTGAGTCCACTTCAGGTCTTTTCACAGTTCCAAGTTTTTCTCTCCCTTGTGGGTATTAAAAAAATGGCAGAAGAAGTAAGAAAGGGGATGAGAATTCGAAAGAAAGTGTGCAGTACTAAATCAAGAAAGAAGAGAAGAGAGGAAAAGCAATTGGAGAGTAAAAGAGTAGTGAAAATTTAGAAATAATAGTAACAAAATGTTTACTTTAAAAAAGAAAACAGCATTAAAAAAAAAAAAAAAAAAAAACACCTCTTGCTGGTTTCAAGCTGGCCAAACCGGTTTTTCTGGTCTTGCTGGCTGCAGAAGGCTGGGCAGTGATTGATGTGGCATTTCTCCCTTCCTGATGTTTACTCAGCCTTTCTTGCAAGCACTGTTCCAGCAGCTAGTCTGACTCCTTTCCCCAATATCTTCGATGTGGGAATCCTGGTTTTCTTCAGAGTGTTTTTCCCTAGTGGTTATCGCTAGACGCTGGGGTGAAGGGGCCCCCACTCAACTAGGCTGCCTCCATTCAGGGAATTTGGCCCCAAACGCTTCCCTTCCCAATGCTACAGGAATGGAATCACTGTGCTTTCCCTTTAATCCTGGGGTCTCTGCCCGGCTGGGCTAGGAGTCAGCTTCAGGGCTGTCACAGCAGATTCCCCAGCCCCTCTGTTTGATAAATTCCTCCTACTAAAGCCTGGTGCCCCATGTAGCCCGATTCTCCAGGCAGCCCAGTGACTATCTGTGTCAGTGTGTGATGCAGCCTGAATCTCAGCTCTCTGGAGCTGGCAACCACAGACTTTGGGAGTAATCCCAGCCCCATGTGTTTGCCTCTTTGTCCATATTCCCCTCTCTGTGACCAGAACTTTTCTGGTGTGGTTCCAACCCTGGTCTGTTGGGGAGGGAGGGAACAGCTGACCCAGCTCTCTCCCAAGGATTTCAGCAGGCCCTCCGCTTTCAAGTAGTCTGTAGTAGAACAAGCACCCACTCTGGGCGGCAGGTCTGGGGATGCAAACTCGCCCGGGTCCTCATGCTGGTCCCCTGGATGTTAGGGTCCTGAAATATCCTTCTTACCATTTGGTTTCTGTTTTTCAGTGTCCACTACAGCTTTGTGGACTCTTATTTTCAAATACGCTGCAGCACTGTTGTCTGTCTGCTCTGTTCCTTCATGGATTAGCCAGATTTTCCTCCTGTGTGTAGCAGAAAGTGAAATCCACTCTCTCCTACTCCGTCACCATCTTCCATCTCAAAACTTACCTCTTAAATGAGAAACAAGACAAGGATGCATACTCTCCCTACTTTTGCTCAAAATCCATTAAAAACAATGAACAAATATAGTAAAATTGCAGGATACAAAACCAACATACCAAAATGCACTGCTTTCTTACATACTAACAAGGAAACTTCAGAAAAAGAAAAAAAAAGTATTCCTTTTGCATTGCAACTGAGAGAATAAAATACCTAGGAATAAATATAACAAAAGTTGTACACGATCTATATACTGAAAACGACAAAGCATTATTAAAAGAGATTGAAAAGATGCAACAAAATAGAAAGACTTTCTGTGTTCATGGCTTGAAAGAATCAACATAGTTAAAATGTTCATATCACCTGAAATAATACAGATTTAATGCAATGCTCATCAAAATCCCAAATTCATTTTTAATGAAATGTAACATAAAATATATGATTTGTTTGGAACCTCAAAATACCCCAAATATCAAAAGCAAAATCCAGAGGTATCACACTAGCTGACTTCAGGTATGTAGTATTGTACATACTACAGATGTACTATATTTGAAACAGCATTATATTGACATAAAAATAGACATACAGATCAGTATAGTAGACTTGAGAGTTCAGAAATAAAATAACATGTATATATGGGCAAATGACCTTCAACAAAGGCTCTAAAAAACACACAATGGAGAAAAGAAAACCTCATCAATAAATGATGTTGGGAAAAATTGAAGAGCCTGATAGAAAAGAATGAAACATGAAACTAGATTACAGATTTCCTTCTATACAAAAATTAATTCGAAATAGATCAAAGACCTAAATACAACATTTGAAACAACAAATTACATAAAAGAAAACATAGATACTAAACTCATGGACCTTAATCATAGAGAACATTTTATGAATTTGACCCTAAAAGCAAGGGAAGTAAAGGTAAAAATAAATGAATGGGACTATATCAAACTAATAAACATCTGCACAACAAAAGAAATGGACAGTACAGCAAAAAGAAAACCAACTGAATGGGAGATAATATTTGCAAACAACAGCTCCAAAAAATGATTAATATCCAAAATATAATATATAGAGAAATCATACAACTCAACACCAAACAAACAAATAATTCAATTAAAAAATAAGCAGAGAACTTAAACAGGCACCTCTCCCAAGAAGACATACAGATATCCAACAGATATACGGAAGATATTCAACTTCACTTACTATTAGGGAAATGCAAATCGAAACTACACTGAGATACAACATCACACTTATTACATGGCTATTTTCAACAAAACAAGTTATAACTAGTTTGAAGAGGTTGTGGAGAAAAGGAAATCCTCATTCATTACTGGTAGGAATGTAGACTAGTACAGCACTGGAAGACAGTCTTATGGTTCCTAAAAATTTAAGAATAGAGTTACCATGTGACTCAGCAATCCCTCTCCTAGGTATCTACATCCAAAAATTTGAAAATGTATTTGTGGAGATATTTGCACCCTTATGTTCATTATAACATTATTCATTATGGCTAAGACATGGAAGTAACCAAAGTGTCCTTCGACAGAGCATTGGATAAAGGAGATGTGGTACATATATACAATGGAATACTACTCATCTTTAAGAAAAGGCAAGAAACTGCCATTTGTGACAAAATGCATAGACTTTGAGAGTATTATTTCAAGTGAAATAGGTCAGAAAAAGCTAATTATATAGCTTCATTTATATGTGGGATATAAAACTGAAACTTGTGGACACAGACAGCAATGTGGTGATTACCTGAGGGAAGAGGTATGAGGGGCCTCATATATGGTGACAGAAGATGGTTTGATTTTGAGTGGTGGACACTCACGCAATATATGCATCTTATATGATACAAGTGTACACTTTAAGCCTATATAATTACATTAGCCAATGTCACACCAATAAAAATAAAAGTATACTTACTAAAATTAAATACAAATTAAATGTAAAAAATATATAAAATAATAGATCAAGTTAGAATCTTGAATGAGATATGATTTAAAGCTTGATGATATTTAAAATTTGTCAACTTATGACATATCATTAGTTAAAGCAAAGCAGTTATGATTTTTTATTAAGAATCATTTCAAATTTTAAATATTAAAATCTTCTCTTATAATAAAACTAATGGAAGGTCCATATAATAAAATACTACTTTAAAATATGCATTAGAATTATACCCATACATTTTGCTTCTTAAAAGTGATTATTTTATTAATAATAACTCTATGATCATTAAGGCAGTACTGATTAAGTCTCAGTTTAGTGGATTTAGAAGCATGCAGAAAATGTACATCCTTGGAACTCATCAATTAGCTTAGTCACATGATGAGGAGTCTCTCATTTAGTTAATAATCCCACTTCTTATTCATATAGCATTTTATAAATCTGATATCTCTAAATTTGGCAGACATGCTTTTTCTGCAACAAAGAAAATAATCAGAATCAGGAATAAGATTTAATATATGATGCTTTACTATATGAGATAAAAGATAGTTGTCACTATATTCAGGAAGAGGGAAATGTGATTACCAAGCTTAAGTATGCTGTACATTAAGTGAAAGTTCTGATTATAAAGAAAGGTACTATCTACTCAAAAATATAATTTCTGTACTTTGAAATCATCTCAGCAAGAATTATCTTCCCCTATCAAATTGTAGCACTTGTCAAAATCAACTGTGAAGTATCTCAAGTGCTCTTCTGAATCAACAAAACAGATGTATAGTGATGCCATATTGCAAGAGGAGAGAAATAACAGTGATGTAGATGCCCATCAATGCCCTTCAGTTCATGAACCAACACTTAACACAGTAGACACTGCAGGTCTTTGGGAGAAATGCAAGGCTGATTCTTAATAATAGGTAAAAATATGGAAAAAAATTTCTTTTTCTGTTAGACTTTTATTCTTTTTTTAAATAAAATATATTTTATTGATTATGCCATTACAATTGTCCCATTTCTCCCACTTCATTCCCCTATGCCATGCACACCCCCTCCCACCCACATTCCGTCCCTTTAGTTCATGTCCATGTGTCATAAGTTCTATAGCTTCTACATTTCCCACACTACTCTTGCCTTCCCCCATCTATTTTCTCCCCACTCTCTATGCTACTTATTCTCTATACCTTCTCACCGCCTCTCTTCCTCCCACTCCCCTTTTGCTAACCCTCCATGTGATCTCCATTTCTGTGGCTCAGTGCCTGATCTAGCTGTCCGCTTAGTTTGCTTTTGTTTTAGGTGTGATTGTTAACAATTGTGAGTTTGCTGTCCTTTCACTGTTCATATTTTTCATCATCAGATAAGGGGACAGTCACCTACAAAGGAGTTCCTGTCAGACTGTCAGCTGATTTCTCAAAAGAGATCTTACAGGCAAGAAGGGGCTGGAAAAAAGTATTCCAAGTCATGAAAGGAAAGGACCTACATCTAAGATTGCTCTATTCAGCAAAGCTTTTATTTAGAATGGAAGGGCAGATAAAGTGCTTTTCAGATAAGGTCAAGTTAAAGGAGTTCATCATCACCAAGCCCTTATTATATGAAATGTTAAAGGGACTTATCTAAGAAAACAATATATTCTTTTTCTATATTTCTAAATAGATCATAGGTATGTAGCATGTCATTTTTCATTTGGTTTATTAATAATTATCAGAAATTTTATTCTAATGCAATTTGAGAAATTAGATATTTACACCGATAGAAAACAAAAAGAAAAAATTATTTTATCACCAGTAAAGTTTTGCTTCAATCAAATTATTTCTCTGTCTTATTGATCAGCATCCCTTCCTTTTTACTTGACTGTATGTTGTAGCATATAAGGACTAGAAACTGTATGTTGTAGCATATAAGGACTAGAAAGGCAAAGGGATTTTCTCTGCCCTTGTAGGAGGGGGGAAACAAAAATCCTGGAATTATCTTCTAGAGGGTAGGCCCTTGTAGCATAGATTTTTCCTGCTCGTTAGGTGTTCTAGGAATCCATCTGTATCTGTCTACAAACTGGCATTATTGTGAAAGTCTGTGTTAGGCTTCAGTGAAAATTTTTGAAGACTCTATCAACACGTTTATCTATTTCATGATGGGTGATTTATGAACACACCTGCCCACACTGTACAGTCTTCACAAGCTTTTGAGTGAAATGGCATGACCTCCATGCCCCACCCTCCTTATTCACCCAATCTCACCCCAGGAGTCTTTTTTTGTTTCCTCAGGTGTAAAATGTTCTCAAAGGGAAATGTTTTGCCATTGTAGAAGATATGAAACAAACAAAAAAATGGCAGAAGCAGTAAACTTCATCAAAATTAATGTGTTTAAAAACTGTTTGGAGCAATGGAAAAACCATCTTGATACCTCTACTGCATCAAATGGAGAGTACTTAGAAGGTGACCAAAGTTTAATTTATAAGAATAAATATACAATTTTTATAAATAAATTTCGGTTTTAGGGGAGTCCCCTCTTGTGTTTCTGTTATGAGAGCTTGAGCAAATTAGTAAACTTCTCTAAGTCTTATACATAAAATTATATCTACCTCATGATGTGTTGGAGATGCCATGAGATACTGCTTGATAAGTTACTGAAAATTCTGCCTGGTACTCAGCACTCAAATTTGATGCTTAGATTTTTCTCTCCTGTTTTTTTCATCTCATTAATATTCAGGTTTTATGTTTATCTCTTTGTCAGATGACAGTGACCAAATAATATTTAATAATGTGCCATAGTACACTATAAGAAACTAATATTCACCTGAGTCTTATTTAACCTGAGAGGTTAAAATAACCTGAGAAGTTATTTTTATAAATTGCATGCATATTCTAATAAGTAAAAGTGGAAATTACCTGATTAGGCTAGTTAACATAGATTTTCACTTTTTTTTTAATGGTAATGTTATCCAAATACAATATAAGAACTTTTGGTTGATATACACATAAGTCATATGGCTGATGTTTTCATTCTTGTGGTCCCATCTCATGCACACTTAGCTTTTACACTGACCTTAAAAACTAACCATACCATGTAAGATATATTATCATGAGACCAATATCTAGTAGAAGGAGACTGGAAGTGTTTTCTTTGGGTCATTACCAAAAACATCAACTTTGAAAGAGAAGAACTATAGCCAAATTCCTCTAATTTCCCCTTCCACTTCTCTGAGGACTTTAAGAATAGGAGATGAGGATAGAGTGGAAGATAGCTCCAGTCTATGATGACACCACTCAGAAAGTAGTTTTTTAAAAAATCTGTCACTCAGAAGTGAGAACACAAATACAAGTCACCACCTGAGGAACCATATACCATTGTTATTATACATAACATTTTTCCTCTCTGCATTACACAATCCTAATCAACATTGAATATGCAAATATGTATTTACTTTGTTGTAATTTATCCAACGACTATAGACAGATCTAGTTGTTCCTCCCTTTGTGTTTCCAGAGTGTTTTATGATGTTTCTATCACATCATCTAAATTGCACTGCAATTCATTATGTCTCCTGCTTGATAAGATTTTTAGCTGCTCCTGAAAACCAGCTATGATGTTTAGCATAGAAACTAGTGTATATTAGGTATTCAATACATGTATACTGTACAAGTAGAGGATTATACTTCTTGAATTTCTTACCAGCCCCAATATAGAATATCTCTAATAAACTGTGTTACAGAATGAATGTTCGTGTGTTCCAAAAATGTATTGTTGAAGTCCAAATTCCAAGTGTTGGTTTTATTTGGAGTAAGGGAGTAATAAAGTTAAATGAAGGTCATAAGAGTGGGACTCTGATTCAATACAATTAATGTCCTTATAAAAAGAAACACCATGGCACATTTGTGGGTTTTCTTATGCTCTCTTGCTTGCTCCCCATATCCCAGAGCAGAAGTATACAGGAAAGATTATGTGAGCATAGATTGAGAAGGTGACCATCTTCAACCCAAGGGGAGAGGTCCCATCAGACACAAACTCTTGATCTTAGACTTCTAATCTCCAGAACTATGAGAAAATAGGTTTTTACTCCTTTTGATATAGCAAAATGAAAAATAAATTACCTAGGAATAAACTTAACCAAAGAGGTAAAAGACTTGTATGCAGAAAATTACACAACACTGAAGAAAGAAATCAAGGAAGACACAAACAAATGGAAACATATACCATGTTCATGGATTGGAAGACATAATATTATCAAAATGTCCATACTACCCAAAGCAATTTACAGATTCCATGCAATACCTATTAAAGTACCAATAGCTTATTTCATAGAGCAAATACTTCAAAAATTTATATGGAACCATAAATGACCCCGAATAGCTGCTGCAATTTTGAGAAAGAAGAGCAAAGTAGGGGGGATAACAATACCTGATACAAAAATCTATTGCAAGGCCACTGTAATCAAAACAGCCTGGTACTGGCATAAAAACAGACACATTGGCCAGTGGAACAGAATAGAGAACCCAGAAATAAACCCAAGTCTGTATGGTCAATTAATATTTGACAAAGTGGGCAGCAACATAAAATGGAATAAAGATAGCCTCTTCAACAAATGGTGTTGGGAGAACTGGACATCTAGGTGCAAAAAAATGAAACTCGGAGAGGGAAGATGGTGACAGAGTAGGAGGGAGCGGATTTCACTTCCCCCTACACAAAGGAGGAAAAACTGGCTAATCCATGGAGGAACGGAGCAGACAGACAAAAATATTGCAGCGTATTTGAAAATAAGAGTCCACAAAGCGGTAGCAGACACTGAAAAACCAGAAACCAGGCGGTAAAAGGAGATTTCAGGACACTAAGGTCCCGGGGAGCAGCATGGGGGACTGGGGGTCTGTGAAGCCAGCGCCCAGCACCCGGTGCCCAGCACCCAGAGTGGGCCCTAGGTCAACTGCAGAAGCGCAGGGTTGCATTGAGCACACAGAGTAGGCCCTGGGTCAGCCTCAGAAGCTCAGGGCTGCATCGCGCACTGACTCCAGGAGTCGGAGACGCCAGCTGCCAGAGAGTTGGGTTAGATGGATACCAGGCTTGAATAGGAGGAATTTATCAAACAGAAGGGCTGGGGAATCTGCTGTGACAGCCAGAGACTAACTCCCAGCCCCTCGGGTTGGGGGGGGAAGGCGCAGTGACTCCATCCCAGCGGTGCTGAGAGGGGACACTTTGGGCCCAGGTTCCCTGGGAAGGGAGGCATTTGGCGCTAACCTAAGCGAGTGGGCACCACTGCACCCCAGTGTCTGGAAGTGACCACTGGGAGAAGCCATCAGAAGAGAATCAGGACTCACACGTTGAGGATATTGGGAAAGGAGTCAGACTGGTGGCTATGACAGTGCTTGGAAGGCAGCTTGCCTGAATGGAAGGAGGGGAAAATCGCCACACCAATTACTTCCCAGCCTTCTGCAGCCAGCAAGACCAGAAAAACCGTGTTGGCCAGTTTGAACACAACAAGAGGAGTGATTTTTTTGTCTCTTTTTTGTTGTTTTTAAATGCGGTTTATTATAAACAATCTTTTTGTTATTATTATTTTTAAAATTTTCACTACTGTTTTAATCCAATTGCTTTTCCTCTCTTCCCTTCTTTCTTGATTTTGTAATGCACACTTTATTTCGAATTTTATCTCTCCTTTCTTACTTTTCCTGCCTTTTTTTCTCTCTCGCTCTCTCTCTCTCTCTCTTTTTTTTTTTGTAATACCCACAAGTGAGAGAAAAACTTGGAACTGAGAAAGGACCTAAAGAGGACTCAAATAGGGGGCAACCCAACACCTGAGACAGGGAGACAAATTTCACTCGACTATAGCAGGGAAACTGCAAGTTGCTGCATATTTGGAATATCATTTTTCAACCTTTTTTTCATTATTCTTACATCTTTAAACCCAATAGTATTTTTGTATTCCCCTTCATTCTCTATAATCTTTGCTTGGCAGGATATATTGTACCATTTGACAGGTTTTCCCTATTCTCTCTTCTATTTTGTATTGCTAATTTACTGTCCTTCATGTGAATTGTGTTCCATCAGCACACTACTCAATATCCTATACCTCCTGTTCAGGTTATTCAGAACACATACATTTTGGCATATGAAGGTCGCTCTAGTATTATTGTAAATAACTGCTGTTCCCCACAAGTGTAAATACTTCAAAGCACCCTCCCCGGATACTAACTCACATTACAGTCTCCTGAACTCCATTATTAGGGAGGTTAACACTATTCTCTCACACGCTACACCTATGTACTATCCTTTACTCTCACCTTACCCCAGAATCTGACCTCCCACAACTTCACTGCTTTCTAGAGCCAACTAACAACCCCTCCCTTCCCAACAACAGTCTTTTCCTCTTCCCATCATTTCTATAAGTGGCCAGTTGGGTTGAGGAACAAGGTTAACGCTACGATCTCCTATCTCTTATACTGGTTGGTACTGTAATTATCATAGAATACTCCTCTGCTGTCTTAAACCATTTTGCCTCCCCCTCCAACTGAGCACAAAAAAGAGTAGGTGGAAGCGGTTAACACCAGGACACCCAAAGGAGACTGCACCACTGAATCTCATAGGCATTCTACCATAGCAGTTAACACCATAAACCTTGGGAAACAGAACAAATCCATTTAAGAAGAGGAAGGTATCAAGAAGAACCTCACAGAAAATGAGAAGACAAAGAAACAATCCCCAAATGAAAGGAAAGGAGGAAGCCTCAGAAACAGTGCTAAACAAAATGGAAGCAAGTCAGCTATCAGATATTGAATTCAAAGAACTGGTTATCAGGAAGTTCCATGAGATGACAATAAACTACCAGAAACTACAGGAGAGCTACGATGTGCTCACCGCAAA